>BLKM01000721.1:270970-309494 GCA_013340265.1 Coptotermes formosanus
GCCCCCCCGTGTGTGAGAGAGAGAGAGAGAGAGAGAGAGGTCTTGGAAACCTCGTATTTCCATCATCAGGCCTTCCTAAGAGTAGGCAGCCTAATGGAAGGGTCCGTTACAGAGAACTGATCCCATTGAAGCCAGTCACTGATTGGGTTACGCTTGTGAGTGAATCCCTCACTCTGAGGCACGCCAAATGACTGGAAGAGTTTCATTTTTCCGAATGTTTGGTTTTTATAAGTAGAAGAAAGAGTTGATGGAAAGTTTCTGAAGTAAATGTAAGCTTACGTGAAGGACATTTATCAAAAGCACTCAAAATAAAAGCGGTAAAGTTGTCCCTCTGAACAGCGCGAACGAGTGTACGTGGGAGTAAAAATATAGCTCCAGTCATTTTTAATCTCGGCACCAGATAGGGCTGAGTGGTGAATTTTACACATCCGGCCGCCTTACCCCCTGGAAGGAACCTGGGTAGACATCGAACAGGGCCTTGGCTGGGCCCCAGAGCCGGTCTGGACGTTTTGGAAAAGAGAAAGTTCTCTTGCCAATGCCGGGTTTCGAATCCCACAGCATAGTACGTGTTACTGCTACGCTATTTCGGCTGCCGTTCGGAAATGCTTTCCGAAATTTCTAAGTACATTTTCATAAAGAGCGTATTGCTGACCGAAACGCCTTTACAGCCAAGAAGGTAATAGATTTAAAAATTTAATAGTTAATTTAATTCTGATTTAAATTAATAACAACCCGAACAAAATTAGGGAAAAAGACTGAAAATTATGTGCTACGTAAAGTACAGCAGTACCAAATATTCTAAACCAAATTTCTTTCAGTTTATTAAGTTTACTTGTCTCTCATTAATTTAAATTCATTTGCGATTTATGGCAAAAGTTGCGTACTAGTGTCCCCTTATAGCCTGTGAAAATAAAATGGTATTTATTTTGGTCGTTGTGGCTTAAACCCGTTATTGCGCGAGGAGGTTTTCTGAACGTCTCCAGTTTCGGAATTAAAAGAAACAAAACGTCTGTGAAAGTTCGGCACTATAACTAAGACACGGGTAAACAGACGCACGTACATACATGCAGACCAACAGAAATACATGACATCCACATAAAGCGCCGTATTTTTTATCTTGCAAGGAACATATGCCCAGTACCTACTTGGCAACTTTAATATTGTTATAATGGGCCTCGAATAGAAGAGAAATTGTAATTAGAAACACGTTACTATTTATTTATATATATATATATAAACTTAGATGAGATTAACACCTATCAGAATGCAGTCATTCTTTTAGATAAATTTTAGCCATTTGGATAAAAAATAATGGACTGTGCTGACAAAGCCTGGTGTTACCAGTTATATAAAAAGATGAAAATAAACTGAACTAAAAAACTTGAATTTTGAAATTTAGAGGCCTACTGAGCCTGAAGTGTGAACTGTGTCGAAGCAACCCCAGTGTGCTTAGACGCTCAGTATTGAGTGTTTCGTCGCTAATGGAAAACACACTTTACGCAAAGACATGACACAGAAACGGTGTTCTGTCTTGGTACTGGAGACGCTGTGCGGGTCCTTTAAATAATTACATTAACTTACAACTGAGCAGGAGCTAGTACTGATTTCTAAGGTGGCGGTATAATGAACAGGCTACGGGATGAACGACCGAAGTACCGGAGTTTGATTTTCAGCGGTGACGGGAGTTTTTCTATTCTCCAGCGCCTCCACACTGGCACCTATCCAATGGTTACTGGGGGACGCTGTTTCGCCGGCTGTAAAATGACCGGGGCCTAAAAATGATCATTTACTTCTACCCACTTCCGAGTCGAAGAATGCGTGAAGCAATTCGTCCACCTCTACCCCCCCCCCCCCCCCGAGTATCTTCGTGATACTTGCTTAAGGAGAGAGACGTACTGACTCCTAGATCACTCTTGAGTGGCCGTTTACATGTGCGGTCCCCCTTTTATCTTCTTTCAACAACTCTTTCGCTTTTCACGAATCTGTTTAAGGGCAGTGCCGTTGCAGGAACCTGTAACATCGGATTGTTTCGGGTGTACACGACGGCTATTGGTGTAATGGTGGTCTCCTTTGGGAGTTATGTTCGTATCAGCTACGTTGTTGTTAGACTTTTATTTGAACAGATAATATGAATCCTCCAAAACACAAAGAAAGTTTTCTAAAAATCCTTCATCAGCAACCTTATGAAAATTACATACGCTTTGAACACCTATCCAAAATTCCTTTTTTAATATTGGTCTAAATTCCTTGGAATCTTTCAGGATATTTGAACATTTTCCCTTAAAACACACCAAAATTTTTCTAATAAATACCTCACCTTAATTTTTCCAGAAGAAGTACTCTGAAGAGTGGAATCCAGGATTATTTGAAAACGAATTTCAAAAATTACTGACAGAAACTTGGTTGCACAAGTTCACACATTGTAATCCGCACTTATCAGAGCGTTAGTTGACACCTTCCAGCCACCAGGACCTTTGTCTAATGACTGTGAGGCCTTGCTCATCGACGTAATGCTAAGGAAGGGGTAGGGCCGTTTCCTACGTGGATTGTGATGCTGATTAGGCGCCTTTGGTTAAAGTTAATGGAGCTTGATCAGAGGCTCTCAGTAGCGCTGTTTCCGGTGACGTGATAGGGTGACTTGATGGATTGTTGAAGAGACGTGTTAGACGAATATGGTGACTGAATTGTTATTATAGGCTATATTCGGTTGTTCGCGGGAAACGATGCGTGCCGCCATCACAGATATTTTAGCACCTCGGTGGAAAAGCGACTTAACACTATAACTGATTTTGCTTCAGTGAATTTTAAGATTTATCTTTCTAGGGTACTTTATTTGTCATAAGAAAGCAAGCCATGTGAGGTTCTGCAGTGTGTTTATGTATGTGTGTTTCAGCGTATCCCACAGTAATTACTTATGCGTATAACCTGATGGAACTGGGTAAAAAGACAACGCCACGGAGGCACATCCTCCCACAAGAACACGGCGAGGTTGAAGACTTTTAAGGCAAACTTTCAACGAGCTTCATTCAACGTTACGCGGTCAAGAAGCCTTGACACACTCCTCTGTAATTTTAGAGGAGCAAAACATCACACTGACTTTGTTCACGACATCTATGGCGTGAGCCTTACGCATGCCGATCAGCTAGTGATGAAACACTGCCTCCTATTGGCTGCCAACCGAGGAAATTCCTTTAAGCACGGTTCGCATGATGGTCCTGTTTCTTACGGTAGATCAGCACATGGTCGTTGTTAACTCCGCAAGGTAATTTACTCACGCCAAGGATTGAGGGACGAGGCGACAGGGGAGTGGAGAAGACTACATAACGAGGAACTTAATGACCTGTACTCGTCACTAAATATTATTCGGGTAATCAAACCGAGAAGAATGAGATGGGCGCGGCATGTAGCACGTATGGGGGAAAAGAGAATTGCATACAGGATTTTGGTGGGGAAACCTGAGGGAAGGCGACCACTTGGGAGACCCAGCCGTAGATGGGAGGATAATATTAAAATGGATCTTCAAGAAGTGGGATGGGGGCATGGACTGGATTGAGCTGGCTCAGGATAGGAACAGGTGGCGGGCTCTTGTGAATGCGGTAATGAACCTCCGGGTTCCATAAAATGCGGGGAATTTCTTGACTCGCTGAGAAAGTGTTAGCTTCTCAAGAAGGCGTCTCCTCAATGGAGTGAGTGAGTGAGTGAGTGAGTGAGTGAGTGAGTGAGTGAGTGAGTGAGTGAGTTAGTTAGTTAGTTAGTTAGTTAGTTAGTTAGTTAGTTAGTTAGTTAGTTAGTTAGTTAGTTAGTTAGTTAAGGATTAACTAACATCTCTGAAGCCAGTGGTTCATCGATTAGGATATTGTCCAAATTTTGTGGAAGACGAACGTAAATTGCCACGTTCAAGCGAGCCTGCCATTGGTCCGTATTCAGAGCCAGACGAATCCATTCCACAGCCTCACATTTTATTTCTGTACGGTTCATCTTAATATAATCCTCCCACATACGCCTATGTCTGGCAAATATTCTCTTACGTCAAATTGAAATTTTAATACGCCGCAGGAAAATAACTGCATTACTGTTTGCCATGGTCGTACATATAAAAATGGCGTCTTTACAGGAAAGGGAATTTTTTGTGTTATTTGGTTCGTGAAAAACATTCTCTAACAAGTGCACGATGAGTTTCGTGTACGCTGCAGAGAGGACCTGCCGCATCATCGCAAGTGGCAATCGAAACGGCTCGAATGTTTAGAGAAATAATTCCACTCCTCTTTATACACACAATAACCAGTGTGGTAGACAGCGAAAATGAATAAGGTGGTGATTGTTACCTGATGTAAAGGCGATTGCTGGGCCGCCTTGCCAACTATGGGGATCATGTTACTGTCCCCGCTGTGTCGCGGAGACGACGACGGGTCTGAACGACGAACCGCCGCCACCGTACCCACTCTGCGATGTTCCAGCATCTGCGGTAGCACCTGCTGTAGCCAGACACACCCACAGATTTATATAAATTGCTTAGAAGATCGGAAGACTGGTATTTTATTTGATATGCAGTATAAACGACCGAACAGCAAGCAAATGATCCAGCCAATCGATAAAGCAACCAAACATCCAGATAGCTAGTCATTCAACGACTTATTACTGTAATCACTAACGGACGGAAGAGACAGTCAACCAAAGGATGAACGAAGCAAACAGTCAGTCAGCCGGCCAGCCGACCGACCCATCAACCAACCAATCGACGAAGCAATCTAGCAACGTGGCGGGTATATGTCCAAGCAGTGAACCTACCGAACAGTCGACGAACCCGCAAATTATCCTACCAGGTATCGAACTGAACAACGAGCAAAACGGCGGAACCAGTCAGTAAACCGTCCAATCATCCACCCGATGAACGAAACAAAGAAGCACTCAGCCAGTCAGCCATCTTGTAACGAACTAAACAACCCGCAGCAAGTAATGCGAACCTACCAACCAAGCAAACAGTCGATGAATCCTCAAACAAAACAACTGACAAACCAATCGACTCACCAAATAGTTCGCCAACTAACTAGCCAAACGACCAACGGGCAACCAAACAGTCAATGGGCTCGAAATCCACGCAGCGGTTGCATTAATCACAACACGTGGGCCCCCAAGTCATCAAACGATACACAGTCCGCAGCCCTGCGAACTCGGTTATTTTGGGTTCCAACGTCCGCTGACTTCTTAACTTCTGAAAGACATGCACACTGTTGTGCGTGGGTGTCTGTGCTAGTGCACGCAACCACAACCTTACACATGTATTCCCAGTTTCGTACCAGTGGCACCAACAGCATGACGGGATAACTCGTCAGGGCAGCCACAATAACGCCATTAATATAGGGTCATGAAATGGTGCATGCCAATGGTTTTCCAAAAATAATTAACTTCTCTTAAGATAATTTTATAGAATATAAAAAATAATGGCGCCTGCATGTTTAGCTTTCGGTTTCTTTGTTATAAGTCATAAACTAGTGGAGATAGACGCTCGGAATTTGGTATGCTCATCTTTATGGATTACGTCTCAAATATTGTGTGTCAACAATTATCAACATGGCGATCTTGCGTGTTTTTGGCTTTATGTCCGACTGTTTTAACATGAAAGTTGATTAAGTAATAAGTTATTTCTGAAAAGGAAGTTATATGGCAGTAGTGAAAGTAGTAGTAGTAGTAGTAGTAGTAGTAGTAGTAGTAGTAGTAGTAGTAGTAGTAGTAGTAGTAGTAGTAGTAGTAGTAATTATACTGCTGAGAATAGGGGGTAATATATTTGCAATTGCAAGCAGTAAAATAAATCGGAACTTTTCGGATTCGACGATGTGAAAATCTACATTGGAGTCCAGCATGACAGCGGAGATAAGTGCATTTTAACATCGGAAATAAAGTCTTTAAACAGGGCAATAGAGACATTACATGTGTAGGTCTGACAGTCTGCTGTAGGAAATAGGCATTTACGATTTCTGCCTGTAACTGCTTGTTTCTTAGAAGTGATACATTTAGGGATGAAGAAATGAGGAGTAATGTGCCCCATCTCACTGGAGCCTTACGCTCGCTCCTTGCCTTTTCTCTCCGCCGCCAGTAGGTACAGTTCTCCGGCACAAATTTGGAACTAGATGCCGATTACCTGGAAACGTGTTCAAGTGCGTTTCTCAGTATATCCATTTTACCGTCGACTGTTTCTCGGAATAAGGAATTATACTCTATTAGTAGTGCTGGCTTAATTGTGCCCAACAGTCGAGGGCGTTAATACACTGTGTAGTATTTTTCGATTTTCACATCATCTAGCATTAAGTAATAAATAATTCAGAAAATTCATTGGCTGTCTTTCTGTTTTCCTGCCTATCATAAATCACGTCGTTCCTTTATTTTGGTGCACAGCCTTCTTAAGATAAAAAGATTCTTCACAAGACGGCGACATTACAACAAACTTTACGTAGCTAAGCAGAGTCCGTGACTTTTGCGACACTGAAACATGAAAGCCATTTGGAACCTAGCTGAGTTCGGTTTCGTCCGGAAATGCTCCTACTACAGCAGTGCGAGCCACCAACCGCAAAATTCGATTTGGTTCCGTCAGACGTAGTGCTCACCGGCTTTAGATCATTGACAGATGTGACAGAATTGAAACTGGGTAGAAGAGAGAAAGCAGACAGGTTGGACCACCATGAAAAGCTATGGAACAGAAAAAGCAACAGAACATGGACTGTTACACATCTTCGCTTTTACGTTGGTCATGTTTCAAATCACGGAAAACTGTTGTCATTGCACTAAAATAAATTTTACCGGGTGATGATGTGTGGCGATCGCAGCGACAGCGGAGACATCTGGTTGCTGGTTGTGATGGAACGCTGCGTAATGACGTTGCGCTTTGAATGGGTCACCTTGCTGCCCTGCCATGATGGGGGTCCACATTGGCCACGTGACCGGGGAATCCCCGCTGCTCTGTCATGCCTGCAACAACAGTAACTTTGGGTATTTAGTGGTCTCGATCAAAGCTTCTCACACGTTCCTGAGTCACGGATCAGTAAACAATAGGTGTTTTCCGAGGACCTGGACTTTGTTGTGCATTACTTATAAGGGTCCTAAAATGCCCTGCTCCTTCCGCCTCAAACCTGTTCTTTACTAATTCATTTTGTTATATGTATCCGAGCAGAGCCGGCAAGTCTACTTATGTCTAACATGTATGAATGCGTATACTGTATTTGCGGTGTTGAGGTTAACACCTTACATGCTACAAAAATGGAATAATATCAGTCACTGCAAAAAACATTTGGAATTAATCCCATTTAATGCGAGGGAAATACGAAATAATGTAAACTGTCAAGAGATTGTTTTGTATTGTCAAGTTGTTATGTGAGTCTAAAAGACAGAAACGTAACTGGACGGCTTCAAAACGTACCGTGGCATCCTCGTCAAGGAGGGAGGTAATATCCACAAGGATGGCAAGTACTGTTGTTTTTCACCAAGCCAACGTGTGGGGTATCACGCGGAGGGCTGCATGGTAGTGTGATGGAAACTGCAGTGTCACAAATGATTTCGTCGGTGCACCGAGCAGAACCCCATGTGCCTTCCAGTTTTATGGTGCTCTGAGACAGTAACATTTATTTTCTCGCTACTTGTGATACCAAAATTAAACCAGAGGGAATGCAAACGCTGTAAAGACCAAATGTTCTAGGGGCTTTCGGGTAGGGAAGGCCGTGCGCGAAATGACGGAAAGTCTTGAACGTAGAGCCAGTAACAAACACGTCAAGGTCGACGTGTCAGCCAAGACAAGGGACTTGCCAGTTGTGAGAAACCTACCACAAACTTG
The DNA here is from genome assembly GCA_013340265.1 of Coptotermes formosanus. NCBI lineage: Eukaryota > Metazoa > Arthropoda > Insecta > Blattodea > Rhinotermitidae > Coptotermes > Coptotermes formosanus. Next base: position 278,793 of record BLKM01000721.1, read on the forward strand.
GGCCAAATTAACTTACACCACAGCAATGGAAGGACAGCAGTCCTTTTCCACAAAATTTCTTTGGGTAATGCGGACGTTGCACTCGTTTAGGAAACCTGGATTCATAGAGGCCGAACAAGTGGACTAACTCACTCTCGGAGATAGTGTTTCTGATCCAGCACATTGTTATTCAAGGTTCTGCGTGCATGTTAGGAGTTAAACCCATGCCTCACTGTTATTTGAATTCTGTTAAAGGAACGTGGAAACAGCGAGAAGAAGGACCTGAAAGGACTTGCAAGTACATCAGCGCACCTTTCACTGATATGCAGACTAACAACCACCGACCATGGAAATCACAGCAGCCGACTACTGCTGGAGTAGGAGAACAACTCACCACTGGATGTGACCAGTGCACACCACGTCACATAGGGCAGTACTGACACTCATCCAACAGAACGCCTAATGGGATGTTTGGTGAGTCTGAACCTGAAAGTGTTCAGTTGTTATTATAAACGTACCTTTGTGAATCGCAACAGGAAGGAGGTTACTGACTTGACGCTCGTGTTCACTGAAGTGGGAGATCTATTGAATCATTGGCATGTATGTTACGGGTCATCCCTGTCAGGTCACAGGTAGAACCTTCTGCCTCCAAATAAGTGGTGGCATACAAGTGAGTAGGGTTACATTCAGGGACGCCAGGAAAGTCAACGGAAAATCTTATCTACAGGCAAATTCTGAGGTTGTTAATGAAACGTGTACCCCTGACTGTTGGCCGGTGGCAAATGGCCGTTATCTCGTCCTATCCCCAGAACTGTCAGGAGAGGGTCACTGACTCGCCGAGGAATGTCCTGGTAGAGAAGGAACTGAGCGGATTGACAGCCCAAAATAGGACAGTGTTTCATAAAGCAAGAAGAAAAGGTCGTTAGGACTTTCAGATAGACCCTCATCTGTTTCAGCGAATAAGATAGGAAGGCCAAAAGATCCTTATGCATGTACGGTTTGAGGGTGTAGCAAGCAGTGCCTGACGTCTGGAGATCACGGCAACAACGCGATTAACAGAGAAAACATTTTACGCCTACTGACTTACAGCATACTGACTCTGGGCGGAGGAACCTGAAGGAAATATGCAGTGTCCAGTTTTCAGATTCCGTTGTTAACGACAATGAGCCAGTAGATGCACATTCCGGGACATATATATAGGCCTATACACAGCTAACAAGGAGTACACCTGAACCTGTCCTGAGCGCTAATCAACCCGCCGAATGTTAAGTGGACTAACGAAACGTGTAGGCGTTTCAAATCTATAAGAAGACAAAGACGTACCTTCCGGTGACATCAGACTGATAATTTGGATCACACATATACTGCGTATTCAGAGCCTCTCTGTAACATAGATATATTCTTAGGGAATATTTCCATATCCTGGGATAAACTGGTATGTGCACTGATAAATACCAACTTTCCTGAGGAATTTTTGTCCCTATCTTGAGGGTAGTTTAAGAAGAGTAACCTTCGCATAGAAGAGACAACATGGCGATAGGAGAAGACAGGCGGGCGGCCCAATGCTGTAAGCGGAAAACGTAAAGAGGTGACAAAAAGATTTTTATAGGTGTACGGGAGATGAAAATACGTGAGAGAGATTTAGAATGAAGGGGACAAACTTGGTGTGAGTCAGTCCAGAGGACGTGGGAAACGGGGCTGGGAAGGACAAGGATGGAAAAAGGAGGGTGGCGACCAACCTATTCAGGGCAACCAGTGTCTTGAATTCAATTCGCTTCAGTTCTGTCCTGTTTTATTTACTTGTTGATCCAGCAGCCTAATGGCCTCTTGCAGATTCAGCACAAGTACACAAACAACATACAAAAACAAAAGTAAGGCAGAAAAAAAAGGACAAAGTAAAACCAAATAAAACAATGAAATTACGAGCATTTTAACGAATACAACTACATTTACACACTAATTTGGCGTTTAATATATGAGAAGCACAAAAGCTAAAATGAAGTCTGATTAAGACACACGCTTTGTTTGCTAAATATATCGACGACTAAAAACATTAGCGGCTGATGCGCGTCTAGCAGCAGGACAGTCAGTGCACACACAGCCTGTTTTCAAAAGAGAACATTCTGTGAGAGTCCAAGTAGGAACTCGAAAACCACCGGTTTTATCACAAAGGAGACGGCAACATATAGAACGGACGGAACTGTCAATAAAACAATGGATCAAGGCGAAGCCTTCTGTCACGTAACGTATGCGGTTTTAAACAGTGTAATGCGTCGGCGTTGGTGCAGTTATGGCGACGACAAGAAATGGTTGTAACACAGCAGCAAACGTCGGCCGAATGCGTTCAAGCGTGTCGGCATCCAGTATATATAAAGTAACTCCAAATAGCAGGGCCGTATTCTAAATTGTGTACAAGGTAAACAATAAATAAACCGTAAGACGGAAACAAAAACACTAATCACCAACAAATGCACAAAGAGAGTTTTATCATCAATCATAACACACTCCTACATGTTTCGACCCTGCTGGGTCATCTTCAGGGAGAACTTCCTTGTTATCGTTACACTAAGATTGCACTTTATTGTGGAGTGAGAATGTGCTGTTGGCTGTGTACTGCGTTGTTTTTGGAGGCGTGAACTGTCTGCGGCCCCGGCCTGCGCAGAGTTCACGCCTCTTTGTGCATTTGTTGGTGATTAGTGTTTTTGTATAATACAGTGCACGGACATGGAGCACATTAAATTCGTAAAGTGGAAGTTTACGGTGCGAACTGGACCGAATAACTTGATCGCTAGAAAAACACAAACTCAGTTACCGTGATGAAAACGAAGTTTTGAATCAGTAAACACTCCAACATCCTTAATACAGTGTATATGGCTGTATGTGATTCAAAACTTTTGTACCAGTCGTTCTGCATTTCAGGTTTTCTTTAGAAAGAAAGGAATCTAGTTTTTCTGACGTTGAGTTTTATGACATTGGAAGTGCAACAAACTTGAATAGAATCAATGTATTATAATATTCAGTAGATTAAAGGTACGAAAAATTTTGACGTGATCAACAAAAAGACGGTATCTTGAACACTCATATGAATTGCGTAAATAATTTACGAACACATTAAAAGGAAAGGCCTAAAAACATCCATGTGGAACACCAGGGCGCGTCTGAAAGGCGATCAGATATTTCAGGAATTAAAACACGAAATTGCTGGTTAACTAAATACTACAATTTACGTAAATAATAGAACTCCCGGAGTCGCCAAGATTTGAATGCAGTGATGATTATGATGATGATTTGACGCTTTGAAAAAATGGCAAAAAGCAAACGTTAGCTTCGTCAGTCTGTCTGTCCGTTCGCATTTACCAGGGCGACTCAAACCAGACGGAATTTCGTGAAATTTCGTACGTAGGGTTTTTACCTAAAATTTGTTTACACATACCGATTTTGGTTAAGACCGTACAAACATGAAAGACACATTACGTGAATATCTACGTGAGTCTGTGATTTTTCGCCATGAATTGTCTTCAAACTGGGCAGAACACTCTCTGTGAAGTGCACGTTGAGGCAGAAGAAACAGTTCTTGTAGCCAAAGTCAGCAAAACTACCGTTTCTGGGGCTGACGTATTGTAAATCTGTTGGTAACGTACGAGAAATGTTACAATGTGCGACAGCTCCCTGTTTTGTGGAAAACAGTCACGTGTTTAACGTCTGTGGGCAATGACAGACCGAAGGCGCCAGAAGTTTAACGCTCGACGGACATATCCTAACTTGCTGTTGTTGCTATAGTTATTATTATTATAGCTGTTCTTGGTTTGAGAAACGACATTTTGTCAACTGAATTGGTTATATGGCGTCGAAAAAGAAATGACAAGAACCAAGCCAAAAGTCTGCTGCCATGTTACTGGCATGCTACTGCCATGTTACTGGCATGTTACTGCTATGTTACTGGCATGCTACTGCCATGTTACCGGCATGTTACTGCTATGTTACTGGCATGCTACTGCCATGTTACTGGCATGTTACTGCTATGTTACTTGCATGTTACTGCTATGTTACTGGCATGCTACTGCCATGTTACTAGCATGTCGACTTGAGTGGTGCTAAACAAGTAATGACGTTCTAATGACTGTGTTGTGTCTCGTAATAGCATGTTAACGGCCATCTCTCAGTCTCGGTGCCTCAGTCGGTGAGAACACCATGCGATAGGTTGATGTGCTCGAGAGTAAACTGTTGAAGAGCATACTTAGACCTAAGAGAGATAAGTAACAGTAGGGGGGAGAAAACTGCCTAATAAACAGCTTAATATTTTGCGCTCTTCGACACACATCGCTAGGATGATAACATCAAAAAGGATGGGATGGACAGGACCTGTGTCACGCACGATAGGGATGGCAAATACATATAAAATGTAAATTCTAAAAGGTTTTGACGATGGTGTATAATATTGTGAGGTGATGGTTTTATGGACTTTATCCATCGTCCGAAGAGTAAAATATTAAAAATGAAAAAATTAATTAAAATCACGATGTTTCGAAAGCTGGCTCTGCTTCCGTCCTCAGGTGAATGGAGGGGGAGAAGAGAAGAACACCTATTTTGTTGGGCTTCTCTTATTCCCCCTCCATTCACTTGAGGACGGAAGCAGAGCTAGTTTCCGAAACGTCGTGATTTTGATTAATTTTTTAATTGTTTCATTTTTAGTATTTTACTCTTCGGACCATGGATAAAGTCCATAAAACCGTCACCACACGCTATAAAATGTAGTTAGATAACCCGAAGGGAAGAGAAGACTTGTAAAAATTAAGCGTTAAGGTGAAAATAACGCGTGTGAGGGATTAGGATATAAAAGTGTGCATCTGAGTAAACTGGCTCGGAATAGGGCCAAGTACTGGTATCTGTAATAAATTTGCTGCTTTCATAAAAGCGGGAAGTTTGTTCACCAGCTAAACAGCTGTTTACTTTTCGAAGAAGACGTGGTTCAGTAGCAGACGCTGTAACCAGAGAATGTTGACTGTACTTCTCACACATCGTTACGTTTTGAAGAAAGCAGCAGTAATTTCACCTGAGGCGAGTGTAGGATGCTTAGTGTCTGCCTTGGACTATATTTCCAGTAAGTTCTAGCGAGTGACTTCAGGGCGGAAGTCGGAACTTTATTATAAAGTATCTGAAGTTGCAGTAATTTACAGGGCAATTAGAAACTGATTTATCAGAAGCCAATAAAATGCGAATGCGTGTACCACAATATTTAAGCGAAACCAAGTTCTTTTTACGTAAATGTTAACCAAACAAGGTGGCCTGATGCGTGTTTTCGATTAGATAATTTTTTTAAATATAAGAATTTTACAAATGATATTTCATACATGATGTATAATTCAAAAAATAAAAAGGAGAAGAAGATGTTCTGACCTCGAGTTACTGACACTTTCTGCCGTTAATTTACTCCACCGAACCTCCGAAACGTTAACTGCTCTGTTTGTGACATTGTAATACCAGAACATAGAAAAATAACAGTGTTTATGATCTGATTGTGACACTATTCGTGACATTTCGTCGGCAGGACTGAAGAAAATGAAGTTCTCCGTCAGGGTAGTTGGTGCCGAGATTTGAATCGGGGACCTGCCAAAAACAAACCAGAAGCATCACCGCGTAAGCCGAATTTCTGGTGCTGTTCTGAACAGAAGTTTGCAACATAAACAGTAAAGAAACAAAATTCAGTTTTTCTCCTAATCTTAAACGATCAGGCCAGGGGTGCACAAATCAGGGGCCCCAGGTCGCCTTGGTGACTCCGTTCATGCGGCGGGCTCTAATGTGTGTCCTCAGCGTGGAACTGCCTTCATATCACCCTTCTGGCACCTAGAATTTGGAGATGGCCTCTAATTTTTTGTAAAATTTGTGTACCCCTGTATTGCTCTATATTATCAGCTTATTACAGAAAGGGGGTTCAGTGTGTCTTATTTAGTGATGCTGTCAATATCTAAGGGATTGAGCTGGCTCAGGATAGGGACAGGTGGCGGGCTCTTGTGAATGCGGTAATGAACCTCCGGGTTCCATAAAATGCGGGGAATTTCTTGACTAGCTGAGAAACTGTAGCTTCTCAAGACGGCCTCTACTCCGTGTAGTTAGTTAGTTAGTTAGTTAGTTAGTTAGTTAGTTAGTTAGTTAGTTAGTTAGTCAGTCAGTCAGTCAGTCAGTCAGTCAGTCAGTCAGTCAGTGAATATCTAAGGCTATATGGCGTCGCCTACAGACGAGCGAATGTGAATATGCGCACGCGGTAGCAGTGGAATAATACAGACAAGTGAAAACCGAAGCACTTGGAGAGGAAATCTCCCAGTGCAACTCTGTCTGCCACAAATTCCATAAGGCCTGTGCAGTCAAAACTTGCTGTCCGGGTTGAGACGTCGACGGCTAACCGCCTGAGCGCTGGCACGGCCTCCAAGAGGGCCTTGCAGTGCTGTGAACGAACACACAAAAATCGCGGTGCACCTGTTTGTGCACACCCACAAAGACGCTCGTGGCCTTTTATGTATGATCCGTGCCCATGACAGTCATGCAGTACCGTTCTAAAGCTCACGATGTTGGCGCAGGCTAAACTCTGCACCACTCAGTCACGGCCAGTATGATGCTGCGAAATGTCTGCCCGTTCAGTTCCTCCTTATTCCTGTCACCGGTAGCGCCAGCGTATCGAACATCGATTGCATGTAATTTATTATGCCTGCCTCCGGATGCAACGCCAGCCAGTGTAGCGTTTCTACATCCTGAAGTCTCATATTTTCAGTCAACCGGATTAAGGATATAAGGCGCAAACTATACTCAGGTTGTGAAGTACTGAACGACAAATGCTGTTGTTTGCCTAGAGCCTCCGGATATGGTCTGTGTTTACCCCTCTTGCTTCAGCTTGCCCAAATAAGGATGTCAATCCGTATATACGGCTGATTACCTTACCCTTATTCACAGACGATTCATGGAAATTATGGTTCACAGATGAGACTAGCAGCTTAACGTGGACTCTAACTGCTGGGGACGGGGGGATATGACATTCTTCACGTTCCGGAAGTGTTTTGTCTGTTGATGATTTTAGGCTGTGAGTAGAAAAGTACGTACGCAAGCCTTTGGGTGAAATTTCAGTGTCTTATTCTGGGACCACGAGGTGTTCATGGGTGACGATGGTTAAAATTACGTAAAGGTGTTTGTGGTTGTTTACTGGAAACGACAGCAGGGAAACCACAAGAAAATTAAAGAATATAATAAGAAAGGGACAAAGATGAAGTAGCAAAATATAAAATTTTGCATGGAAAATGAAAAAAGTGAGAAGAAATAGATAAGGAAGGAAATGGGAAAATGAGTTGTTTTCAAACATTTTCCCTGCCTTTGAAATAAACTGTCAGGATGTAAACGTGAATAAATTAAAGACTACGACCCTCCCATTTTACCATTAATCATTCTGTCATTTTATTCGACGTTTAATAACATTGACACATGATACAGTGACGTGAAGAAACAGTGAATGATTGTTGAAGTGATGTGAAATAAATTCCCCTTGGTTTCGAAAATTTCTAGTGGCTTTAAATCTGCCACTTATTATTAATAGCAAGTTTACGCTGCAAACTAGATCACTGCAGTATTTAATCCTGCTGTATGAGGGTCCATATAGAACTGAAGGTTACTGGTACAGGTCCAGAACAGGCTGGGAAGTGGTTATCAGCAGCAGATCATTGTGGAACAAAAGAGTTACGTAAATATACTCAGAGGCGCAATTTACCGATTTTAACTGAATGAGTTACCAGTGAACGATAAGCTTCATTATGACCCATTGAAACAAAACTGCGCTAAGTTATAATGCGTGATATTAACACAAAATTTAGAGGCACTGTTAGTCCTGCTGTCTCTCCTTCCGTGTGCAGATTTCATATCCGAAACAGTTAAACGGATTTACATTAAATTTGGTGCGTGCGATCTGTTGTATGAACAATAATATATTATCATTATTATCGCCTGAATTTAATGTCCGTTCATGCTCCATGCTGCCGCACCATAACCCCGAAAAATAAAATAAAATTTTCCATTTTTCTAGAAAACGGATTATAGTACACAGAAAGTATTAAATACAAAATAGCCACACATGACTTATTGTGGTCTACAAATTTTGTTTGAAATACTTTCCGATACGTTAAATATTGAACGATATAATATATTTTGTTATGCGCCTACGCATTGTGATCCCTGCAGTCCAATTACACCGTGTGTGCAAGAATACATTTCTATCTGCGGTAGATGAACATCTAGGTCACGCATGCAATAAGAAGAACTGCAAAGAATGCAAGCATGTTTCAGATTTCAGTACACATTTCATTTCTTGTTTGTAACGGCAAACAGACTGTTACATCTTTCCATATCCATCTAACCTGATGGTACGTGGGCCGTCTTTAAAGTTTATAGGCCCTCAGGTTGTCACGGAACTTACACGTGTTCTGCTCGTGAGAGTACATATTGGCCGCCACTGAACCACGCAGTATGTAGCAGGTGATTCCGGACCGTATCACATTCCATTTCTCTACGATCCGTTTTATTATTATTGTCCCACTCAAGTCTGACTCTGCCAAACGGTCTCGTCACGTAACCCTTTAAAGACTGAGATTAACCGGAATTATAGTTAAAGATCCAGCTCGTACCGCGCAGTAAACACACTCCGACACTGTTAAGAAAGCCAGTTACTGCTGTATAGGGAAATAATCTCACTTTTATTCTGAGAACTACACTGCACACACAAATACATTCTGTGGGCAAGACGTGGAATTTTTGAATGTTAAACCTGGTGTTACGCACATTAACCGTTAGGCTTGAAGGGATTACAGCAGTGGTGCCCAACCTGTAGGCCGCAGACTCTGTGAGGGCCGAGGTTTATTCTAAAGGGCCCACAGTGTGATTCGAAGAGCCCCAAAAATTCACATAACTTTGCAGTAATGCTTGCTTCTTCGGCAAGCGACTGGCTTAACTTCTGTCTGTTATTATGTGCTTAATAGAATGTCAGTTTATTTACAACGGTTCTAGGATTGTAATCGTTTTTGTCATTGTGTATTTAATGCAAATATTAATTTGTGGGGTCTGCGAAATCTTTTAAGTTCAGGAGGGGCCTTCGCACCCGCAAAAGGTGGGCATCGTCTTCAGTATTCCTATTAAGTTGCTGTCCGCATTTGTCATATCAGTTGTGCATACTATATGCCCTTCCCATCTCAGCCTTCTTGGCTTGCTTACCATAACAGAGCTCACTGAAGGTGCAGTGCTGCTGCAACTCAGCAGCCATCCTTATTTGCAGACTGAGACTCCCCATGTTTGCAGAACTGGGGATCGAGGACGGTTCGAAAGGTGTGTCTGTGTCGCGGAGGTTCCTCAGTGCTCCAGAGGAAAGGATTCAGAATTACCTCAGAATTTTATTTGTAGTCTTGACGACGCTGTCTGTCAGTAACGCAAATAGTATAGCGTTTAATGATTTGATTACAGCAAAAAATAGACTGGAAAGAATGTGGAACACTTTCTTATCCAGGATAGTCGTTATACTGGCCGATTAGAAATCAACACCACTAAATACACGTCAGAAGTTATACCACGTAAGTCCTCTCACTCATTATTTCAAAATAGACCATATCGACAATTACCTTGCTGAGTGCGTCAAAAGAGATCGTACGCATAATCACATTACTGGGTTAGTATCCCAATATCTATATCCATAGTCACTTTATTGGGTTAGTATCTGAAAAGATACAATATCCGCAGTCACCTTACTCAGTATCTCAAAGAAACCATGTGCATAGTCACCTGACTCAGTTCGTATCTCAAAATGGATCATATCCACTGTCACCTTACTCGGTATCTCAAAGAAACCGTGTGCATAGTCACCTTACTCGGTTATCTCAAAAGCAATCATATCCAGTCACTTTACGTAGTATCTCAAAGGAAATCATTTGCCTTATCATCTGACTCGGTTAATATCTCGAAAGGGACCATATCCACTGTCAATCCACTGTCGTTTCTGGATAACATTACCAAGTGACTAGGACCTAACTATACGAACCCGCAAGAACTTTGTAATTGTGTTCGGCATTTAACTCAATAACAAAACAAATGTCAAAGGGAAGGCTTCTGAACGTGTCTGCGCGTAAGGTCTTCACGTTATTCGGTGCTATGCATGTAAGTACCTCATAAATCGAGGGGTACTGTGTACAGTGAAGTTTGCTTTAGACAAGCGAACTGTAAAGCCTTGTTACACAGACACGCCCAGCTGAATGATGTCGAAGCCTTTACATGACGTCCGACGTAGTTATTAATACTTATTCGTGGAAAACTTGGATGACGTAAGCAGAACCCCAAACATAATAGATAAATTAAATTAGAAATGCATAATATTTATAGGGTTTAGGCGAGGTTAACATAAAACGTCGTTATCAGATGACATTCCATAACAACACGCCATCAAAATTAACGACGGGCGGACCTACAAACGGGTAGGAACGACAGATACGCTGTTGACTTTATAAAGTTGAAACGAACGCCACGATACGATATGTGCCCTGGTCGCCTGATAGTTATTTAGACGGCCAAAAACATTTCCTACACAAGTGGAACTCCACGGTTCATCGTCGTTTCACAAAGCCTTTACTGGAACCCTGCTTTGAGTCATTAAAATCGAACCTACATATTCACATTACGTTCGATTACGAATTGCCTTTTAGCCTTTATATGATACTTTTTAAAACTTCTGGTTCTATAAAACCCCGAACCAGTTGAATAGCTATTGAAGTGAGAGGAATAACTAAGTGCTGAGGGAAACATTTGGACGTGACAGAGTGAGACCAGCTGACAGTTTTGAGGTTTTTTGTCGTAATTTCAATAGACCACAGACGGTTTGGGAAGGAGAGTTCACTGTAAGGTGATAAAGTGAAATGTAAAGTAAAATGCGAATCAGATTGGACTGAGTTAGTCTGTGATAACACAGCGGAATTTTGTGAACACGGTGATGAAACTCGTGTTTCAGTTTTTTTTATAAGTTGAGAAATCATTACCTTTACAAGCATGGGGTAAAAAACGGAATACATTTTGAAGTAAATAGGCTACGATCAAGAGAAGTCAATTTGCTTATTTGTGGCAGGTGTCAGGTATCCGTATGCATTATTTTTCTTATTTGGTAACGAATTACAAGCTGATTCTGTCATCGCGTAGCTACAAAATTTCGTCTTTACGTTTTTCCCCCCCCCCCCCCCCCCAAGTATTTTTAACACAATGGGACTCATGTTCATAAAAGCGATATAAAAGACATCAGCATGTTCTTTTTTAAATTCCCAACATCTATTATCAGCGTGGCACCCAACGAACTTCTGAGGTGAAAGCAATGTAAGCGTCATTTAAATGATCCTAATGTGCGAAAATATCTCCCAAAGATATCTGTCTCTGGTGAGGTCATATTTCTGTAGAATGTGCAACTAGTCCAAAAACAGACACATGTCAGCAGCTGTAAATCTCTGAGTTTCGGTGTGGTGGTGACAGGTAACGAAGCCGGTAGGCATATGGCATTTTCGGTGAGGGTAAATTTTAAACCTGTGAACAGCTTCTGTGTTAACACATGCCTTTGTAGAATTAATCATTGCGGAAAACGTGGAGGTGGACTCCTTTTCGTTCAGGCTTATGTGTGGCAAAGTAACGTAGGTGGAATCGTTACTACTGGAAATTACGCATAAAATGTTTCGCATGGTTGTGAAGTAACATTTCCTAATTTTCCTACCATAATACGCAGAAGCATTTAAAGGAAAGCAGGCCTCACAGGTCCTCTATTTGACTTTTTTGAATCTTCCTTTCCATCGAATTCAAATGCCAGCACCACGGAATTCGTTGTTGATAGTATTCGTTTATTGAAATAGCTCGAATACCACAACCGTCAACTGTGGCCTACAGTTCTAAAGGAAGGAGCGTTAGTACAACGTAAGTTTATGTTGTCCCACCAACTCGTACACTAAGAGGTAATATAATAATTGTATTACCTCTTAATGTACGAGCTGGTGGAGCAATATATGTTAGATCTGTACGTGCAAGGTATGGAAAATGGCAAGCAATAGTACATTTACGCGTGAAATGCAAGAGCGATATAAAGGAACCCTGCCTCACGTCCATATTACAGATGAAAGAACACGTTGCTCGAAATTGGCTGAACGTATCCTAAGCTGATGTGGTGCGCGTAATCTGGTAGACGTTTACTGACACTTTGGAAGAGCGTCTGTGGATGTATACTAGACTACACATGCTAGGAGTTAGACTGTAATAGTCACCGCTTTGAGAAGGGGACATCTCGGACTATCAGCACCTTACTAATGTTAGGAACACCAAGGCGGTAGGTACTGCTGCAGACTTCACATGTGTACGGAGATAGAAAACTGCTGGTGTGTGTGAATGACGAATTACGAAACATTTCTTCAGTGTCTTATTTTTTGTTACTTGCGCGTTTAATGAGTTTACAGTCGATTCGAATTCCATGGCTATCAGCACAGACTATATAAACTTAAGAATTACACGCAAATTTAAAGCAACGTAAATACATTTACGTTGTAGCACTCCTTTCCTAGGCCTAACTAACTAACTAACTAACTAACTAACTAACTAACTAACTCCATGGAGCAGAGGCCTTCTTGAGAAGCTAACAGTTTCTCAGCTAGTCAAGAATTTCCCCGCATTTTATGGAACCCGGAGGTTCATTACCGCATTCACAAGAGCCCGCCACCTGTCCCTATCCTGAGCCAGCTCAGTCCAGTCCATGCCATCCCACTGCTTGAAGATCCATTTTAATATTATCCTCCCATCTACGCCTGGATCTCCCAAGTGGTCGCCTTCCCTCTGGTCTCTCCACCAGAATCCTGTGTGCAGCTCTGTTCGTTTCCTAGACCTACCAGTTACAAACACTGTGTAGTCATGACGAGGTTTCCAATTCATCATTTGTGGTAACCGACGTACTTGTGTAGAACTTCAATTTGGTACCAAGTAAAAAAATGCTTCACACGGCGCATCGTCCTCATATAACATCAGACTTTTATTTCTGATCCTTGGTGAAATATAAAGTGAATGCATGAGAAGATAATGGAATGAGTTCGGCTCCTGGTACATGCCAGCTGTAAACAGGTTATGACTTATAAAACAGGGAAGATGTGAAGCAGTCACGTGCGCATGTCATTTCTGTACACCCCTTCCTCAGTACTTGTGAACATTCACCTTCTCTTTGCTGTTGTGTCGAACACCTATCTTGAATCATCCGAGGTATGCAGTCAGTCGCCCGGAATATCAGCGATACTGAAATGTGCGGCGTTGTTTTCAGTGTGCGCTTTAGCAATTTGAATGTCGTCTCCTAAGTCCGTGCGTCAAAGGCGGGAACACCACAACTGTCCCTTAGATCGTGCCCACGACGTTTCTCGCCCAGAAGCTGTCTCAATTTATGTTTTGTTTTAGTAAATTAGTGGAGATACGTTAATTCCAAATATATGTGGCTCTTCGAGGATAGAAATTGACGTCGCCATGAAATGTACACCAATAAGAAAATGTTTTTAAAACAAAAATAGTATGAAACTTGTTAACTTACCAAACGAGATTGTTGTCAGATTATAACTTTTTAGGCTGACGCAGCGGTACAGTTGAGAATTCCGCTCTTCAGGGATATAACGTGGCGCCAATGGATAACCGGGGTGCTGACGTTTTTAGGCAGCGTAGCGTCCTAATGTGCAAACGTGAATACGTCCTAGAAGATGAGAACAATACACTGCGTCGAAACTTCAGGGTCCGGATATCAACTGACGCAGTATCGGATCACATAAGAAACATCCTTGTTGTTAAGTTCTCTCTTCATACTTTTCCATCTAAAATTTAGTGTCCATTTCTGATTTCTCCCACATTGCCTGCATATCTTCTGCATCTAACTCTCCTTCCTTTCATGTCTCTGAGACTAGCAGATGAATTGTCCATATGGAACTTCTCGTTATGTAATACTGGATGTCCTTCTGCCATATCCTCTTTCTTGGGTCTAAACGTCCTCAGTAGGTTACTTTTTCCGCGCACATCTTCTGTCTGTATCGTTTGCTTGGAGTGAAACACTGTCACACTTTGCTTTACGGCAACAAAAATTAAAATTGTAGTGTTTTATGTTTTAAGAAGGTAAAAAATGTTCAGAACTCGATGTCAGCAAACACTTCAGAATTAGTCTGTCTCATTAAATTTTATGGGCTGCTCTCAGTTGTATTTACTTTGAAAAAAAAATCACATACTGACTCGCAGTTTTACACGTGACCCAGTCATAACCTAAACATCGCCACGATCGTTGGATTACAGAAAGAAATTCTGAGAAACATTGCAGGAGACCTTGTGATGGCTGTAAACGGTTTTATTGCTCGCTGATACATAAACCTTAATACCGACTGGTGATGCAGACAGGACCGCAGATAGAGCACAGAGAGCCGTGAGTCTCAGCCTGTCTGTGGAATGGATAAGTTGCAAAAGAACACGTCACCGATGCTTCCTTCAACGTACTTTCCAATCCGACTTCATTACATCCAATCTGACCTTGCTTTATAACGTAAACAGTCGACTTAGAATTTGAAATATCAAAGGACATCGCCACAAAATTTTTAAGTGGTGGTACAGATTTTTACGCCGATCCCAGTGACCGCGCCGTCTAAGGCGTAGGTCTGCGGCCAAGCGCTTGCTGGGATCGTGGGTTCGAATCCCACCGGGGGCATGGATGTTTCTTTCTTGTACAGTGTTTGTGTTGTCAGGTAGAGGTCTCTGCGACGGGCCGATTCCTCGTCCAGAGCAGTCCTACCGACTGTGGTGTGTGTCTGAGTGTGATCAAAAGAAATCACAAAACCCTCTACACCTACTGTGAAGAAGTAGGTAGAAGAGGGAAGGACTACGAAACGAGACGAAACAGATTTTTACAACGGCCTAAGTAGAGGTAGAAATACTTTCAGAAGACAGCCTCAGATTGGTTTCTTACCACAGAAGCTTCAGATCAATACATCGCCAACAGAATTTATTATTCCTGTGCTAACGGCATGCGGTTGCATATCAACAGGTTGCTACCTGTTGTCGAATGACAGGTGTAGTAGAAATATTGCGTATCCCCATGGCAGATGTCCCAATGGGGCAGCTTGCATTAAGGGTCAACATGTAACCAGGTCACGAGAAACGTGCCAGTTTGTGTTTGCTTATCGGCTGGGATGTCGTGTGCAGCAACATGACAGGGCAGGTTATGTAACAAAATAATGGAAAACCGAAACTCTTTTAAGAGACTCGTGACCTGTAGACCTAATCCTAGGATGGTTTAATTAAGAATGATGGGAGCGATATGTAGCATGCATGGGAATATTATAAATACCTACAACATTTTAGCTTGAAATCGTGAAGGGAAAATATTACTTGGAGCGTAAAGTGCAGAGGGGGCGGTAATATTTAAGTGTTCCTTAAAAATAGGATACGAAAGTTTGAATTGGAATCACGTGGTTCAGAATAGTTACCAGTGGCGGGAGTTTTGAATATGTGATGAGTGTTGGGTTTTCATAAAACGCCAGAATTTTCTTGACTAGTTCTACAACTGTAAGCTTTCTAAGAAGAATTCTAGTACAATGGCATATTAACACGGGGCATACAATATGTGATTGATATCGCTCGAATTAAATTTAAACTTTATATTAAAGATTCCATTAAGATAACCTGACGGCTCCATAGAAATGATTAAGGTGCGCGGCAGTAAGGTTTCTAACGTCTGAAGGGGAATATACAGTGTGAAATTAATATCTTTTTTATTAGAACTAAAGAAGTAAAGGGTGAGGTAACTTTGCCCTTATGCTTTTGAAACAAGCCACACGGTCTTGGAGATAAAGTTATGAAGATTTTAGAAATCGACATTACATGGACATGACTGACATTCGGCCGGCTGCCGCTTCATTCTTCGGAAAAGAACCCACACTGGGAACTGAATGCAGGAAGGCAGTGGCTGACGTCGCACATAAGAAATGGTGACGGATGACGTGCTGCTGAAAGAAAAAGCCTCTCCCCATGACGGGGCTCGAACTGCGCCGGTCTAGTCCGTAACTCGATAGTCAAGTTGCTATACAAACAAAATCACCAACCAATGCACCTTTTAGTAACTACCACTTACCTCCCGACATATGTTTCGGCGTCTAATGCCGCCATCTTCAGGGGATAGTTATTGTGAATAACACTGGACGTCCATATGGTTTATAACGGAAGTCTAGAGTTAAGTAGTTTACAATTGTAGACTTCTGTTATAAACCATACGGACGTCCAGTGTTATTCACAATAACTGTCCCCTGAAGATGGCGACATTAGACGCCGAAACATATGTCGGGAGGTAAGTGGTAGTTACTAAAAGGTACATTGGTTGGTGATTTTGTTTATATACTGAAAAATGCACGGTGACAACAGTATGCAAATCAAGTTACTGTTATATTTAGATCACTTAAAATATCTCCTCAATTTTAATGCAGAAAGCTACACACCGAAAGCTTCATTATTCTTCACCAAAACACATAAAATATACAAAACCTTCAGTTCCTTGAACGAAATCAGTCGCTACCAACCTTGTTTTCTTCTCTTTATTTGAAGACCATTGGGCTACCGGTTTCGGCCAAATACAGCCATCTAATGATGGCTGTATTTGGCCGAAACCGGTTGGTAGCGGTTGAAACTAAACAAGGTTGGTAGCGACTGATTTCGTTCAAGGAACTGCAGATGTTGTGTACTGTATACGTACTCCAACTGGGATGTTCAATATTGAAAGAAACACATAACGATAATAAATGCAGAATTACCAAAGAGGACAGGAAAGGTGGCCTGTGTGGGGGAGATGAGAAATACTCAAAAACTTTAGTCGGAAAATCCGAGTGGAAGAACAACTTAAGGCAACCTCAGCATGGACAAAATAATATTAAAATTGATAGAGAACAGTAATTTTTGAAGGTAGTGGGCTGTTCTTGATCACGCTGTGATTCAGTACGAGGAGTTGTCAACACGATGATGGACATTCGAGTCAATAAAAGCAGGAAAGTCGCACGGTGGATAACTGAAAATGTTCGAAGGAAGGCCTGTACCATCAATTTAGTTATTTAGTTACTTTTTTTTAGGTACCTGATTAGGTGTTTGCTTTGGCACTCGATGTTTCACTGAACTAGCACTGTTATATGTGAAGCAATCCAGTATATTACACTCACATAGTACGGACAGAAAGGAACCATGATTCAAGAAACGATATCTCGTCTTGAGCTCCGAAATTTTTTTCCAAAAGAAATGACGTTATGAGACTGAGAGTGGCAAGAAACTGCACCCGTGCACTGAGCTTCCGTCTGGCCTGAAGTCTCGGTGACTGAGGAAGAATCCACTTTACAACTGCAGAATATTAAACGGCAAAATAAATAAATAAATAAATAAAATGAATGAATTCAAACACGTCAGGTACAAAAAAGAATTTCCTGTCGGGTTGAGACATGTCGTGCAATTCCTGTTTCATTTCTGTTTAAAGGTCTTATAGAATCCAATTACGTATGCGCATAATAGAAATTCTAAACAACATCTGAATGCCACAAGATGGTACAAGTTAGGCCCTGTCATGGAGCTAAGTGCACAGCCTTCCACTAGAGTTCCCATCCGTATATTTTATGCCTTTAACATGTATAATATCCCAGAACAGTTATGTTTTTTAATTAGGCGTAAGAAGTGAGCATATATGACAAGCCTGAAGTGTCAGTGGTAGAGTTCTTGGCTGTTCTTTTTGTCTTCGGAAACGGAACTTTGTGACGGTAATTTTATCTATTTGATAATGAAAGGAACGCAAGTCGCTGGCACTGATAAATTTAAATGTCAAAGAAGATAAATACCACCACTGAGCAAAAGGAAAACGAAGTACACTCACGTACTTCTTGAACAAAAAATATAAAAATGAGTCAGCACTGAATTACACAATAAAATGGGCAAAATTTATTCCAAAACAAACCGAGATTTGTCTGTTTTTTTAATAAACAAAGCATTTTGCCTCGAGATAGTTGACGTGTTTTTATAAACGCTGTGTGTATGGCTGTTTGTCTATAATCGTATTTTGGCTTTTACGGTGGTATGCCCTAAAGGCGATTTTTGTGGTTGATGACAAAGATATTGGAGACGCGGCACGTTATTTTGCGAGGAAATTTGGCTTTGTTATCTGTCTGACATACTGTATTGCAAACCTACTGCATTTAGAGCTCTTTAAGACAGAATCCAATGGTTAATGGAGAAAATGGAGTTCGTTCTTTATAACACGCTGGCGAGGTCTGCCTGTCCACGTACGTGAATGTTCTCCCAAAACTGCGCAACCGATGTCGGTGAAATTTGCTACTGGGACTTTAACCTAAAGGTTTTCATGCCAATACGAGTTTGTGACTTGCATCGCCCTACTGTAATTCTACTGTACGTGAAACCCATGCCTAACTCGATAAATGTAAATATATAGTAAATAAACAGCACGGGAAGGTTTTGATTGGATTCATCTGGCTTACGATATGGATCTACGGCGGATTCTCGTAAAAACGGTTTTGTAGGAATTTCTTGACTGCCTAAGCAACTGTTAGCTTCTCGAGACAGACTGTTCTCCATGGAGTTGCTTTAAAATTGAACATGTAGAGAACTTGCGATGTCTCAGTTCCACCTCTACTTGTTTGGGCACAGTGTGCAGTGGAATCTGAAAGTGGGTTAAAGTGAACCCAGCGACACTTGTAGTGTTGTTGTTGTTGTTGTTGTTGTTGTTAATAATAATAATAATAATAATAATAATAATACTGGGGCAGGAGAGCTCTGTCAGTATAGTGACTAGATTATAGACTGGAATACCTAGGAATCAGAGATTGTTCTCTTCTCTAAAACGTTCAGCCCGGCTTCTGGGTCCCATCCAGCCCCTTCCCAGTGGGTACTGGGACCTCTTTCCTCCGTGGTAAGGCAGGTGGGGCGTGAAGCTGACAACACTTCTGCATCTAGTGCCGAGTGTCGATAATGTTACATAATTATTCGCGGGATCTTTGTTGCAAGATATAAACTGATGAGAAAGCTTTCTACAGTGCCATTGGAATCCCTCCTGAATTCCCACAAAAATTTACATATTATATGAATAAAGAGGGCACGGAGTAACCTGGCTGTGAACTGATGCAGTTACCCTTGTTGTTTGAAACTAGACAGTTCTGTCGGTGCCTGATTTGCATAACGGTTAAGTCCGAACTGGATTTTGGTATACGGATGGTTTAGTACACAAAGTCTGTCGTTTTGTATTCATTCACATCATAATCTTTTATAATATCCCTCTTATGCCATAAAATATTCCCTTTTCAACACCGGAATCTGGTTTTCAACACAAAGACTTCCTGTCTTCGCCGTAAGATTCGTACCATTTTACTCTCCTAATTCCCCGTTTACATCTGCCAAAATATCGTGCATTGGTCTACACAATGTAACACATTTCGATTTCACTCTTTATTCGTAGGTATGGAATAATAAATGTATCCACTCAAATATCTACATTCGGATCACTACGTCTAGATGTCGTAACTTCCCCGTCTATGCTACTGTTACGTTCATACACACATGCACGCGCGCGCGCACACGCGCACACACTCGACGCTACATACCTACGTAGCTGCTCGCTACCACATACTGTCGCTAAATAACTGTTCCTTCATAACAAATATTTCCTATTTAGTGCTGCATTTCCGCACCTCTCTTTCTCGTAGCGCTTAAGACGTAGTTTCGCCTTTCTTCTGCAGACAAAGTAATTTTAAAATTATAATTGTGTTTAGACACTGTGTTTCTGTTAATTGGTTTATGTGGCGAGCAAAGTAACAAAGAATTCCAACACGACGTATAAATTTGCTGCTGAGTTATAATAATGGCGTATCGCGTTCGACGCCAGTGTTCATGTTCTGGCAATAGCAACAGTGCCAGTGTCGAAGACAATTTTTCTACGTGAGTTGCATATCTTAGGTCTGGAGGCAGTTTGACAAAATTTGACTTAAATTAAGATTTTAAATCAGGAAAATAAAGTATCTGTTACTTTAGACATACCATATACTGAGAAAATTCTAAGCTTGGAATGAGATTTTTCACAAAATTTTAAGTAGAAATTCATATTGTTACAGTTAAGAAGAAGATGTTGGTAATGGTTATACGCGTGATGGTAACAGCGGTAAGAGTTGGAATGACAGTTGGTTCATATGCGTCCACAGCGCACTTCACATTACCTGAAAAAACACACACACGCGCGAGGAATTACCGTCAATATCACAGCAAATTTCACACTTTGTTCCTGTGATTTGATTTCATGAAAATTCAGTTAATATGTAATGCAGCTGGAGGCACACGGAAGGCACTAAACAATGTCACGCGAATGCAGCACGCCGTTACACTGCCTAGCAGACGGCCGAGTGGCTAGTCTCGACACAAGTCCCTCCAATACACACCCCCCCCCCCCCTGTGCAGAAAGGCGATGATGTAAAATGGAGGCGTTCAATTTCAGTAATTAGGGCGTGAGCGGGGTAAACATAAATACAGGCGTATGAAAATGTACGGCATACTAATACAGTGTAATTTGTTACTTATGATTAAACCCTTTATCTCCCACGAACGAGATATCTCCTTAAGAAACGTTGTCCATTTATGCTCTACAGAGTTTTCAAGTTTTAGTAATATGTAAGTGATAATAAACTCTACTGTCTTGCCTTTACAATTCAAAGTTGAACTGTCGTGGTTTTCAGTACTGGAATTTATAATGACAGATGAATGCCCTTAGAAATTTTTGTCATTACGTGTACTTTATGAGACTCTAAATTCAAGGTATTTGAAAGCAATAATTCGGCCAGTTAGTTTGTACGCGTGTGAAACGCAGTTGTTTACTCCTAAGGAAAAAGTTACATGTCGTGTATTTGAAAACAGTGCTCAGGAAAATATTTGACACTAACAGCGGTGGAGTCAGTGGGTTGTTTACATAGCGGACATCACGTACCGCAGATCGTTGTGGGTTATGCACATTGCCATCTATTGTTGGGCCTGTGAAGTGGGGAAGGTATGAACGGAATGCGGTGTAAATAAAACATGTACAGGGCATCGTGCCGTTCTGGTGTTATAACCCGAAATTTCGTCACCCGTAATAGCAATGTGGCTTGACTTTGACTAATTCCTGCACTAGGTGCATCTGCCTGACATCCCAACGAAGCGTCAAATTTAACGCACTGATTGATATTGCCTAGCTTTTGCCTCAGAAGTCACCTACGTGTCCAGGATTCACTCTTATGCATAGTACACACGACTCAGTGTTGCGATTCATTGTTGCGGGGCTGAATCTCGGTTGCTCTGATTCATTGTTGTGGGACAGCCCGGACGCTGCCCCGATACAATGAATCGTGTCCACACCTGGCAGGTCTGTTGGCAGTCATTTCGCGCCGGAATGTCACAGGAGTTAGCTCTTACCGCAACGTCCTCGTCGCTTGTATTGCTCCGTGTGCACGGTAACAATAAAAAGCCCAAACTTTGGTGGATGCGTCAGCTATTCGCGGCAGGACACAGATACGGACTTGACGTTTTGGATACCCTGAAGTTAGAAGATGGATCTGGATTCAGGAATTTTTATCAGGTTGACTCCGACATACTTCGAATGTCATTTGAAAATGATCGGTGGCAAAATATCAAAAGAGAATACAAGATTTTCCGTTGTCCACATGGTGAAAACTCGAAGCGTACTGACGCACTGGCTGGTGCGATGCCCCCGAACACGTCCACACCTGAAATGTTGCGCAGCATTGTGTCAGTGAATCCCACTCCGGATGGGACTCAAGGGACAAGTACCTAAGCTGGGTCTGGGCAGCTCCGATTCTTTGTTGCAATGCTGCGGGGCAGTTCGGACTCAGCCGAGATTCAACCCCGCAACATTTTATCGCAACATTAAGTCAGACTGTGTGTACTGGGCATTGCACCTGTTCAGCACGAGGCGCATATGCGAAGATAAAGAGATAAAACAAAAGCAAGGAAAGGGAACAACATTTTCGAAGATAGATTTAAAGCCCTCAATTTCACTGCTTGTACTGAGAACATGCAGACAGCAAGCTTCTTCGGAACGTTGATAATTCTGTGGCAGTCTACAGGGCGTCATGTCGCAGGCGACTTGAATGCTCAAAATTTTTTTAACAGCTGGCGAACAACAGTATTAAATACATCCCGTTTGTTCCGACAGTAGCATGAGTGACGGATGCGGGTCGTAGTGTGCGCTCTGCGAATCGTTAATTACAGTCGACCCTGTTTGCTCTCAGTGAAGATTCTGGCTAGGATGATGGGTGCGGGAAGTGTGAGGCAAAGGACAACTGCTTGTTGCGGTGTCAAACGCCGTCTGTTCTTGTGTCGTGAAAACGATATCAGATCACTGATCTGGTTTGAAGGGAGATATCAGGGTAAAAACTAAAGCAGTCCCATTATAGGCCTGGACAGGCCCTTAGGGTTCCAGGAGGTTGAGGCTCCCAGATTTCAAGACATTCGGCACGTGAAGGTGGTAAGGTTGTCAGCCCTACGCACCGGCCGCCTTTACCCCCCAGGAAATATTCCTGGTACTCATTTCTGTTAGAGGCTGATTCGACGCCAGAGCCACAGTGCGGCCGGAAGGATTATGTGAAATGGGATGTAAGGGTAAAATCTGGGTATTTTGTACGTTCCCCGAAATGGGGCCCGCAGTATGAAGTAAAAAGACACGCGAATAGCAAAGCATCTTTTGCAGCTATGTGCGTACGTTCGCACCAACATGTACAACCGAAAGTCTAAATATGGGATGCACAATTCATCGCTTCTTTATATTCCTGCGGCGGCTGCTGTGCGCGTCACCCACACACGCGGAACCATCCATTTGTGCGCCTGCGCGGATTTCAAACTTTGACCTTCCGTTCAATTCCTAAGAACAAGTAACAAATTTCTGACATATTTTATTTGACCATGAAGTTAAAACTTGAAAGTGCCTTTGATTCTTAATTTTTCCCAGCTTTTCTTCCGTCCCTCTCAGATCCAAGTGAACAGTTTTCTATATTACGTAACGAACAGTTCTGGTTGTCACTTCACGGGGAATATCGTGATTTGTGCAGATCACTTATTATGTTCAGGTTTGCCTAGTCAAGGAAGCCACGCTTGTGCTCTGCTGAACAGGTTTGCCTAGTCAAGGAAGCCACGCTTGTGCTCTGCTGAACAGGTTTGCCTCTGTCGCTATAGCAGCAGCTACACAGGACTGTGTTCGTCACAGTGTACATTACATTATTGCCCGCAGATCTGTGCAGACCGGTCGCAGTGCGTCGTAAATATTACGGGACCAAGTACGAGGTTCCTATCGGGTTAGTATTACCCTAAACTATTTTCGTTTCGCGATATATTTGGATTCTCTGTTTAAGCACAAATATTCATTTGAGGTACTCTTTAAGTGCAGCGACTGAAGATTAGAACTTTATAAAGCAGGCCTGCTTCATATGTAATTAAAACCCACTTCTTATACGCGGAATTAGACTATAAACAGGCTTTAAGAAATTATACCACGGTCTACATATAACACATCCGTTCTTCGCCTGTAACCCCTTATTTGTAACTTCAGGCTGTATAAGACAGTTCAACTCGAGTTCTCATTCACAATAAAACGTACTGTGTTATGATGTAACGTCGTAATTGCCGACAAACACAACGAGACAGTTTTGTTTCATGGACGTTATAAATTACAGAAACCTTATGAACTGGGTGTGAAAGTTGCCAAGCATTTTGCAGTCTAAAAGAAATTCTGATTTGGTTGCAATAAACAAAATTTAATTTCTGTCGTGTCCTCGGCGGGTGGAGGGTGTCTAATGTGAGACACTGATTGATAGGGTTATTACAGGACATGATAGAAAGGGAGACTTCGAAATTAGATTTCGACGCTTTCTGCAATGGAATTACCAGTTCTAAGCACACTTTACAGCGTCGGTATCGATTCATTCGCCAGATGCTTCCTGGTTACAACGTGTGTTTTAAAAAACGCCAAGGTAATTTGTTTCCTAATGCATGTACGCAGTATGTATTTGGCGAGCTTTCCTTTCCTGTGGCGCAGCAGCCCTGATAGGGCCTAGGCCGCCTGCTTTTAGAGGTTTCTAGATCACACTGAGACACACCACACTCGGTAGGACTCCTCTAGACGAGTGATCAGTCCGTCTCAGAGACCTCTACATTAGGTGAATTTAGATAACTTAGATTAAGAGTATCGAAGGATATGCATTGTTTAGTAGGGTAAAGGACTGAGGTATCAGACACCTGCCTACATGTACTGTATATCCACTGTAAGGGGCGAAATCATTCCGCGCAGATAACAACCGCAGCGCGGGAAGAAACATCAAAATCCGTTTTGAACTGTTGTCTGAAAAGAAAATGGGGTGTATGTAAATCGCGTGAACGTTGGACTGACGCTGGAACGTGTTTGTAATCGAATTTTAACCCTTTAAAGACGAAGCGTATCTGTTTTATATAAGGACTCAGTTCGTACCGCGCAGTGAACATTATCCACCTCAGTTATAAAAACCAGTCAGTTAAGGCTGTATACGGTAGATGTTGCTTTTTGTTCTGAGATCCGTACGAAACACGTAAGTGCAATGTTAACACCATCTATACTTTTTTAATTTAAAATCTGGTGATATGTATAAGTTACCGCTAGGCTTCAAAGGGTTAAGGGACATGAAATGAAGTATAATAATAATAATAAAGCATTAAATACCCTGAAAACTTGCCCAATACTAGTTTTAGAATTATCAACGATAAAATGAGTTTTGATTAATGTCCAAAAACACTTTCTTTCACAACATGCGATCATTTCATTTAAAGTTAAGTGTTAAAAACGCAGAATTACATTTAACAATTTTGGTTTTCATGTGTGTGAAAGGTTTAGCGTGTTACATGGAGATATATTCTAAATCTAGTGTTGCACAACGAACTGCGTGTGTGCGTGTTGAACACAAGAAGGACTGCATTCGGTTCTCAAGGAAGCAGACGCAATGAGAATTAGCATATGGGAGAAAATATTCGTACATTCTAATAACGAAAAGAACATGGAACACGTTGGAACTGCTGTGAAGTCACGCGCACATACCGTTGACCTGAGGAATGCCTATATCAGCTGACGTCATTCAGGGCCCTTACCGACACGAGACTAATACCACGCAGTACAAAGCGTGTAGGAATGGGGAGTTCTGGCACACCGACAAGGATTTTGCTGTCTGATGTGCCTGTAACGGACGTATTTGACGGCAGCAGGGACAAGAAGGATGGATGGTTTGAGCGAGATGATGTACGTCAGGATGATCCAGCAGATGACAGGCGTCTTCAGTTATCTGAGCGGTAACCCCAGTGACTGATGTGAGTCTATTAAGCTACATCGCGAAGCCCAAATTGCATGACCTAGCAGAATATTTCCAAGCACCCGGAAGTGATTAGGGGCGGCTGCTTCTTTGGAAACAAGAAATAGAAGCAACGTAAAGACCACGAATAAGGATACTGCTGGAGGAAGGATGATGTATAGAGAAGCAAGAGAGGAAGCAGTAGCAAGTGAGCAGCAGCATTTAGTCCTGTTGATGTGTTGTAACTGCGTATCTGCTGATACCGTACGCCTTTCTTTTCTGCCGACCTGATTCTAACCGTTCCCGACCTTGCGTTTCTGTTAGTCCCACGAAATGAAGTCTCCTTAACCCACGCGAACGTAAGAGAGATTACCGTTTTACCAGGGTACCTGACCTCACATTCCAGAATACAGTGACTCCAGTCCAATGCCTGTTGAGGACTGAACAGCAAATGTCGCCATTTTTTTGTAAAATTTCTTACATAAATTAAAGGCATTATTTTTTACCGATTCATTATAATTCTTTATGACAAAAATCTTCGAATTCTAACATAAGGGGACACAAAGTCGAGACTGCGATATTGCAGGGACTTACAGGTTTTCGTAGCCAAGAGTAGCTGCAGAATTAACGTCGCGGGAGGCATAAATACTCTGTATTTTGTAGGTATGGGTGTGCAGACGAATTAGAATTTAGAACATTACGGCTCAGTGTGCTGAACACCTGTTGAGAAACTTTGGTAGTTTTCGTGAGTGAAAGAGAACAAGGGGGTGGAATTTCAGCTTGTAATTGTAACTTCACCAATGAATAATTCATAGTCATTCCTAGCATTGCTGCGCCTAGCCCATAGGGTTGGGACATCATGCTGTAGCAATTTGTAGCACTTGTGCGGTGCAGTGAGCATAACATTGTAAGGAGCCCCACAGCAAGACAGTGCCACGGTCGCACAATATTCTATTGTCTTCACAAATGACTTGTGCAGCATATTGAGCTGTAAATCAAAAGGTAAAGCAGTCCCATTACAGGCCTGGACAGGCCCTGAGGGTTCCAGGAGGTCGAGGCTCCCAGATTTCTAGACAGTCGGCACGTGAAGGTGGTAAGGTTGTCAGCCATACGCACCGGCCGCGTTTACCCCCCAGGAAATGTTCCTGGTACTCATTTCTGTTAGAGGCTGAGTCGACCCCAGGGCCATAGTGCGGCCGAAAGGATTATGTCAATGAAAAATTCTAATGACACCATCCGGAATCGAACCCGCGACCTTCCAGTTTGTAGCGCAGTGCCTCACAGCGGCCCCACGCATATTGAACTGTTTAGGTCCGAAATCTGAGATAAATATACACTGTATTCTTTTGATAAACACGTTGAGTCTTTGGTTGTTTAACGACACCATTTCAACTACGTTGTCTGTATGCTTCGAATGGGGATGTGATTCTTAAATGTGAATTGAGAATACTGTGGAAGGAGCCTTTGCGAATTCTAATGCATGATACACAGAGCTGGTGCCATAATTAACACTCCAGTTAAAGTGTCGAGTGAGAAACTTATAATGCTTGCATATCCTGTGACGGACTGTGTACGACACTGGAGGATAAAAGGCACTTCAGGTTCAGTGCGAAACTAAAGCCGATGAAATTAATAGCACAGTATGAACGAAATAAATGAATATTCAGACGTAAAAATAAACAAATTGATTAATGTAGTCACAAGTAAGGAACTACAGGCAGAGTTAAGTAAGCTTAGCCACGGTGAGTTGTCTGTTAAAATAAGGCTGAAAGTGTCTTGTGCAATTATTCGGGTAATCATATCGAGAAGAATGAGGTGGGCGGGGCATGTAGCACGTATGGGGGAAAAGAGAATTGCATACAGGATTTTGGTGGGGAGACCTGAGGGAAGGCGACCACTTTGGAGACCCAGGCATAGATGGGAGGATAATATTGAAATGGATCTTCAAGAAGTGGGATGGGGGCATGGACTGGATTGGGCTGGCTCAGGATAGGGACAGGTGGCGGGCTGTTGTGAATGCCGTATTAAACATCCGGGTTCCCAAAATGCGGGGAATTTCGTGACTAGCTGAGAAACTGTTAGCTTCTCAAGAAGGCCTCTGCTCCATGGAGTTAGTTAGTTAGTTAGTTAGTTAGTTAGTTAGTTAGTTAGCTAGCTAGTTAGTTAGTTAATCAGTCAGTCAGTCTGTATGTCTGTCTGTCTGTCAGTCAGTCAGTATCTTGTTCAATATTATGGGTCCCATTTTAAAGGGTCAAACATTCCAGGACCCTTGAAGATGGGACAGATGTTTGTCCCGAAATGTCGGTAACTAACTACAAATCTACGCTGTGTAACACCCCAGAAGAGCGAAGATCTCATTTACACGCGGCGGAAGCCCGAAATCACGCAGAGACTGCGTTCTGTGTGATCTAGAAAATAAATTTTTATATATGATTTAGATAAAAGCCAATCTCCAGATGGTTGTGTTCATGCTACGTAGGTCTGTATATACCTTATATACAGTACCATCGCGTTGTAGGCACGTCTTATATTCTAACTCCTTATCGACTCGTCGAATAATCGTTACACGTAATGAAAATTAACATTCCGAACCTCATTGTTCGACACCGTCAATAACACAGTCTGCGGCTGAACCTGAGTGAGCTCCACACACGCCCTACCGCCATATTGTGTTCGCGCAACTCCAGTGGACGCATTATTCTTGCATCTCCTTCTCGGAATAAATTATCCTAAATTAATTGCTGAACAATCTTAATTTGGGCCATCCCGGTGTGTTATTCTAAATACAGTACTAATAGACACAGTCAGACACAGCACAGTATATATATATCTATATATATATATATTGCACACGATGTCATTTACCCTAAGGTTGTGCCAATATACTACATGTTTCGGCTCGGCCGAGCCACCATCAGGTGCATGTATAAACGTTAAAACTCAGTTCCTTAATCACATAACATAAAATAGCGTTAAAATTGTATAAAAGCATTAGTGAAACTTCACCAGTGCACTGTGGACTGGCGAAGCCTCACTAATGTTTGTTACTATTTTACGCTATATTACTACGTATGTTCTGTGATTAAGGAACTGAGTTTTAACATTTATACACGTACCGGATGGTGGCTCGGCCGAGCCGAAACATGTAGTATATTGGCACAACCTTAGCGTAAATGACATCGTGTGCAATATATATATATATATATATATATATATATACACACACACACAGACACATACACATATACTGTGCTGTGTCTGACTGTGTCTATTAGTACTGTAACTGGTGAACTTGTCATGCACCAAATAATTACTTAGACTAAAGAAAATAAATGTCCAGCCCTGCACTGGGGCGCAATCTGCTTATTAAAAGGGTAGTGGGGGCTCTGTCCCCGGGGATAATGCGACCGAGCACGCAGCTGACCATCCACACCCATCTAGTGCCAAGGTTGTTAACGAGTGGCCCCACAATTCCACTGCCCTGTGTGCCTTCATGCTGTACACAGGGCAGCATTACTTCGCTTTGCTGATTGAATTACTGTTTCGTTCCGTTTCGCAGTCCTTCCCTCTTCTGCCTACTCACAGCAGGTGTCGAGGTTGTTTATTTGTATGTGATCACACTCAGACATACACCACAGTCGGTGGGACTCCTCTGGACGAGGCATCGGCCCGTCGCAGAGACCTATACCTGACAACACAAACACTGTACAAGACAAACATCCATGCCCCCGGTGGGATTCGAACCCACGATCCCAGCAAGCGCTCGACCGCAGACCTACGCCGTACACCGCGCGGCCACTGGGATCGGCTGAATTACTGTTCTTAGTGTTAAATTTTCCGGGTGGTTTCCCCAACAAACTCTTTATGAATTTATTGTCTCTCTTAACTGAGTTAAGTGCTTGTCCCAGTAGAAACTCTTAATTTTACCAGTACAAACCACGGTAGGGTTTTGTTCCTTCTAGCATGCAGTGATGCTGGGGTTGAAATTCCGACCACTGTTCAGGAAGGAGGGCATCAAATTTCTATTCGTGGTACCAATAAATGTATTTCTATCCTTACGGTTCCCCTACGTTGGTGGCATATGGAGAATTAAAGGTCCGTGCAGTGCACCGAGGCCGTTATTGAAGTGTTAATAAACAATTTATAAAGTGACGCTCTGCTCTGTTTAATAGCATGCAGGCCTGCGATCAGTATCTTATAGTTTCTTTCTGCGTTTAGTATAAAATGAAGTGAAAATCTTCAACGTGGCTGATTTTACCACCGAACGCAATTATTTTGGTTCTGCTCTGAATCTTCAGACAGTCGTGAGCTTCACCGTAGTGACCTAATTCGTAACACGTACTTCCGTTTAAACTACTGCCTGCAGGACATAAATAGTTCACATAGCGATACTGTGGAGTTCTGTCCCACTGGGAGGCTCAATAAGACTGCTGGCTGATAGCAGCTGTAATGCCGCCACCCGCTTCAGAATGGCGGCTGTAATAGTTCTGTTGTTTCTAAGAAGTAAATTGACGGCTGAAACGTCGCGCATGAAATGCAGCAGGCGATGTACGTTCTGTACTCAGTTTAATGGAGGGAATTTGTGATTCGCTGTCGATGGTGGAACCCCGGCTACCTTTTGCTGCTGTTACTGCTAGGGGGCGGGGCAGTAACAGCAGGAACAGCGGCAGCAATAACGAACGCAGTAACAATGATAACAACGGCAGTACAAGCTAAAACTGTGGAGGTGGTGGTGGTGGTGGTGGTGGAGGTGGTGGTGGTGATGATGGTAGTGGTGGTGGTGGTAGTGGTGGTGGTGGTGGTGGTGGTGGTGGACGTGGTAGTGGTGGTGGAGGTGGTAGTGGTGGTGGTGGAGGTGGTGGTGGTAGTGGTGGTGGTGGTGGTGGACGTTAATGTTGAAGAGTAAGCTGGATGAGTAATTTAAACAAATAGAGGAGGATCCACAGACAGTAATTGGGCTATTTTTGAGCCGTAGTATGTGAAAGGNTGGTGGTGGTGGTGGAGGTGGTACTGGTGGTGGTGGTGGTATTGGTGGTGGTGATGATGGTAGTGGTGGTGGTGGAGGTGGTGGTGGTGGTGGTGGAGGTGGTGCTGATGGAGGTGGTGGTGTTGGTGGTGGTGGAGCTGGTGGTGGTGGTGGTGGTGGCGTTGGTGGCGGTGGCGTTGGTGGTGGTGGCGTTGGTGGTGGTGGTGTTGGTGGTTATGGAGGTGGTTGTGGAGGTGGTGGTGTTGGTGGTGGTGGAGCTGGTGGTGGTGGTGGTGGTGGCGTTGGTGGCGGTGGCGTTGGTGGTGGTGG
>BLKM01000721.1:309505-344505 GCA_013340265.1 Coptotermes formosanus
TGGTGGAGGTGGTGGTGGTAGTGGTGGTGATGGTGGTGGTGGTGGCGGTGGCGTTGGTGGTGGTGTTGGTGGTGGAGGTGGTGGTGGTGGTAGTGGTAGTGGTGATGGTGGT
The DNA here is from genome assembly GCA_013340265.1 of Coptotermes formosanus. NCBI lineage: Eukaryota > Metazoa > Arthropoda > Insecta > Blattodea > Rhinotermitidae > Coptotermes > Coptotermes formosanus. The sequence continues at coordinate 309,618 of BLKM01000721.1, forward strand.
GGTGGTAGTGGTTGTGATGGTGGTGGTGATGGTGGTGATGGTGGTGGTGGTGGTGGTATTAGTAGTAGTAGTAGTAGTAGTAGTAGTAGTAGTAGTAGTAGTAGTCTGGGTCTTCTAGAAGTTACGCATATAGGTCGCCGATCCCAGTGGCCGAGCCGTCTAAGGCGTAGGTCTGCGGCCGCCCGCTTGCTGGGATCTTGGGTTCGAATCCCGCCGGGGTATGGATGTCTGTCTCTTGTCAGCGTTGTGTGTTGTCAGTAGAGGTCACTGTGACGAGCTGATCACTCGTCCAGAGGAGTCCTGTCGAGTGTGGTGTGTGTCTGAGTGTGATCGTGAAGCCTCAATAATGAGGAGGCGCTGGCCCTCTAGGGGCAGTTGTGCCATGGGATAAAACGTATGTGGGTCACCGTACTGTCTCCAGTCCGCTATTAAACACTAAATATTTGATATCTGTGACACAGAAGAGGAGTAGAAGGAAACGTGATTATAGCTTGTACCATAACACAGAACGTTTTGTAGCGGTCACAGCTGTAGCTTTGTGTTTCGCTTCTCAAAACTCGCAAAACTGCGTCGCTTCTGTCATAAGAGCGACAGTTTCGGTTACAAGTAGTGGCGAACCGTGGAATTTTAAAGGGAAACACATCATAGAAAAAAATACGGTTATACCAAATGCATAATTGTGAAACGCTGTAACTAATATAACATGACTTAAAGCATTGCCGACAGTGAAAAATGTGATTCAGTAAGCCAGTATTACTTCTTGAACGTTGCCCGTCTTTTGATGCATATTTCATGTACGTGACTTCTCTAGTCTTGCTTTCGTCATTTTTTTCACGGATGTTTATAACATTGGAAAGTCGGGGTTCAGTAATCTCGACTTAACAATGGTTAGGATCGAATGTGTTTATGTAACGTTATCGTACGCACCCTGAGTGTGTATGTTGAGAAAGCCTGTACGGTAGAGAAAATAAACCCCTTTGTGGCAACAAATGTATATTAAGATACATTTGACTGTGGAGAAGGCACGCTGTTGGGAACTGGGCCAGGTGTTTAATTGGGTCACGTTACAGCTCGCCTTCTGCATAAAAATCCAGAAGCAGTAAAGTGGGTGTTACCATTCAGTTGCAGAAGCGGACTTTGCGGGTAGTTATCCGATTGTGAAACTCACGGTTTAAGGTGAAGAACTCTGTACAATAGCTGAAATAAACATTACGCCAGGCTTTATACTTGAAATTGTTTAACCCGATACAACCCAGTGTATAATAAAATGGCTACTGTGTGTGTTATTGTCTAGAGTAAAGCAGTTTGGCAAGTAGAAAGCTTAAGGCACACAAAACTGACTATATATTCCTAGCATCTGTTCCTATACAGTATCTTTAAGTACGTCACACAAAATTAATTAATTAATTAATTAAATAAATACGTGGTTAATCCCTGTAGGAAGATTTATTGTAACGCGGTACAAAGAAGGGTATTTGGACTCCAGAGAGGGGAAGTAACAGGACGATGACGAGAATTTCGTAACGGACAGCTTCCTAATTATAGATACTAATCGTTGTGAGAATAAAGGGGATGAGATGGGCTAGGGCATGTAGTACGCATAGCACAGAAGAAAAATACGTACAAAATTTTAGTCGAAGAACCTGAAGGGAGGGTCTAGCGTGGATAGAAGTACCGTACTATAACGGTTAATAAAGAAATAGATTGCGGTAATCTAGTCTGGATGTATCTGCTAATGAGAGCTAATGACAGGATATTTAAAGGTGCTGGGCTACAGGTTGCTACAACGAGCGGGCAGTCTGTTCTCTTGCTAAGCGAATATTAGCTTGCTAAGAAACAATGTATTCCATAGAATGAGGAAAATATTAGGTTACGGTATTTAAATGCTGACCTGAGAGATTCTTACATGGCCATACAAAACAAGTCAATCATGGCGCTTTGCCACAAGTGTAAAAAGCACCAATTTTACTTCTCAGTAATATAATGCACAGTACTAAAGGTAAAGCAGTCCCATTATAGGCCTGGACAGGCCCTGAGGGTTCCAGGACGTTGAGGCTCCCAGATTTCTAGACAGTCGGCACATGAAGGTGGTAAGGTTGTCAGCCATACGCACCGGCCGCCTTTACCCCCCAGGTAATATTCCTGGTACTCATTTCTGTTAGAGACTGAGTCGACCCCAGGGCCATAGTGCGGCCGGAAGGATTATATGAATGAAAAATTCCAGTGAGACCACTGAGAAACGAACCTGCGACCTTCCGGCTTGTAGCGCAGTGCCCGAACCAACAAATGCACAGTGCTGGTGTCCGTAAAACAGTTAGGCCTACAAGACAAGGGAACAGCAGAGATAAACGTTTACATGTGCGAACTGTGCGTAGGAAGCAGGAAACACAGATTACGTAGCTTCCCGTGACAGGTGTTGTAGCATTAAGGCAGCAAATTGTGGTGAATGATAAAACGCGAGTTCTTAAATTCAGCGGTTAGAAATTAGTTTATTAAGTTCTCCATATCTTCTCAGTAAAGGTAACAGACTTTGTAAGCGTAAAATAATTTGCATTTTTTAGGCTTTGGAGGCACCGTCTAAGGCACATACGGCTTCTTACGGCTCGTTTCGCATCTCGTTCCGAGCATGGATGCCTTCGTATTTATACGTTCTTGGAACATGCGGTAAGAGAAATCCTTTATACGGATGTCGCCGTATTTTTGGACCTGCTTCAACGACATTTTGATCTGTAGAAGGCTACATTAATACTTATTGTTAATGGACAGGAATGTGAAATTTTGTATGTACATATAGATTGCACAAACCAGGGCTGTGCAGTCGGTACACAAAAGCTCCGACCCCGACTCCTCGACTTTTAAAACTCCGACTCCTTCATAAAAGCTCAATATGTATTAATATTGGTAAACCTATAAAACGTTTCATCACCACCACGTGAATCATCAGGCTACTGTTTAGACTTATAACCTATATTTAAGTGTAAGTCTGATGGCTAGTGTAGCTATCGGGGCTCTGGGGTTGCAGTAGCTGGATAACATTTTAGATTGAGGTCGGAGTCGGAGTCGGTACATTTTTACCGACTGCGACTCCGCCTAAAATTCCTTCCGACTCCGACTCCGATTCCAACTCCACAGCCCTGGCACAAACCGTACACGAGATACAGTTTGTATGTCAGAGGTAAAAAATATTTCGATGGTGATGAATATTTGAAGTTACGCAGACCGATGAAGGTAATTCTGATAAAATTACGTAGGCATAATGATGATGATGATGATGATGATAATAATAATAATAATAATTTTCAAACAAATAAGAAACAGACCCCAATACAAGTAATGACATTTTCTATACGTGTACAATAGCAAACAGCAGTAAATGTGGCCACACTGGCTGAAGCTGTGTGACCGTACGCGGAAGGGACCAACATTCAGCGATCCGAAAGCGCCTCGATTTTGCGTTATACGTACATGTCTTATCGTGCTTTATTTAACCACACTGTTTCAAACACACAAAGCAACTGGCGTGTCATAAGGTGGACAATCAATACCAGCGGTGCGTAGTTAAGTGCGTGGGATGAAGCAGTCATGGGAGTGAGTGCGTAATGTCAGTGAATTCCTGTCCCTGTCTATGGGGCTACGGGCGGACGGGCTCCATGTGCTCCTCCACTTTCCGGCATCTCTTGATCTTGCTTGTAACACGTAGTGGGGCTACTTGTAACACGTAGTGGGGCTACTTGTAACATGTAGTGGGGCTACTTGTAACATGTAGTGGGACTGCTTGTAACATGTAGTGGGGCTACTTGTAACATGTAGTGGGGCTGCTTGTAACACGTAGTGGGGCTACTTGTAACATGTAGTGGGGCTGCTTGTAACACGTAGTGGGGCTACTTGTAACACGTAGTGGGGCTACTTGTAACACGTAGTGGGGCTACTTGTAACACGTAGTGGGGCTACTTGGACGACAGATCGGCCCCTCGCAAAGTTTCTACCCGCACAGCAAAACACAAACGCGTATTATAACCATGCACCGAGTAGAATTCGAGTTCAGACCCTTTTGTTACACAGGAACTAATGGTTCCGGCCTTAAACCGCGCGGCCACAGTGATGACCACTAATCTGCATTTTCCTAAGGATATTAAGCAAAACTACAAAATTTTCAGAACGAGAGGCCATGACTAAACGAGATCAAAAGCGATTACTGCACTACATAAAAACGGTCTAATTTCAGGACACAGCTAAATCTGTACTTCTGGAAACATCCTACATTACACAACGGTGTGTGCTTTGTACGAAAACACAGGTGTACCTTTTATTGTGTCCCCGAGTATGGCAATTGTAATGCGATTTTTCGCTGGATACAGGCGTGATACGCGATAAAGTTACCGTGCTCAGTGATAAGACAAAATGCGCACCTGTACGCAAAGTAATACAGTGTGTTCCACAAATCTGCCGTGTAACACACAAATACACTTATCTACGTGAAAGATTTAACACCCGCTGCTGGTTCTGGGGTGTGACGATTCTGACTACGTGGAGTAAGCGCTGTAAGTAACAGCCCTCGTAATGTGACGCCATAAAGTAATTTAATGGGCTGTGATCTGATGGCTACTCCGATAAAGAAAATGGACCCTCCCATACCACAAGGAATCAGCTGTGTACAAAAGCAGGGCTAAGGACGACATTTGTATGAACCTGACTGACCGTAAGAAGCAAGTCGATCGTAGGTGCAAGATAAGACAGCGTTATACCAAGCTTTAAACCCCCTTCACTGTTTTCTTCTGTATTTTGTTTATTCTTTTCTTATCTATGTTTATTTACTTACTAATTTTCTCCTGAAATACGCACTCTGCAGTCAGCAAAAATAAAATGCTTTGTGAAGTTTTTGTAAAATGTGGTGAAAGTGAATTAAGTGTTGCCAGGGCACTTCAATTTTGATTTTGACTTGGCGGTTTGTAATCTTGACACAGGTCTCTGGGCTTCTCTACGGCCGTCCGTACGCATTTTAGGTTCTTCTCGGCATCGAGATTCTGTGTGTTTCAGTGGTAAAAATTACCAACTTCTCAGGGGAATTGGTTTCCGTTTGCACCGGTGCCGATGGATGGACGGACGGACTGTAACAAGCTGTCGTGATTTGCGATCGGTGACTGTATGTGTGTGAGGAGCGCTGTGTACACGTAACTGCAACGCGCGGCCGTGCCCTGACATCATCTCCTTGGTTACAGCATGCGGTTTGTGCTCTTCGCCAGTGACCCGACCTCGTCTCTCTCCCTGTAACACGAATGTTGCTTGGGAGATTTATGTGCGTTGCGTATGGCTATTGGAAATGGAGTGGCCGCCTGTCCGCATGATTGATTTTCCGGTCAAGACTCTAATGCCCACGCTATGGGATCAAAAAATGTAACTGTTGGGTCAGGTTAACATTACCATGTAATTCCTCTATTTTCTGAGTCTCTTATCTAAATGAAACAAAACGCTCATAAGGAGTGAAACGTGTGCGTGTTGGTTATCATCATTATAAATCTTTTATCAGCTACTGTGGAATATAAACTTGATAGGTCGTTTTACCTGTTGTTTTGTATGGGTGTGAAACTTGGTCTCTCACACTGAGGAAGGAAAAAAGACTGAGGGTGTTCGAGAATAGGGTGCTGAGGAGGATATTTGGGCCTAAGAGGGACGAGGCAACGGGACTAGAGAAGACTACATAACGAGGAACTTACTGACCTGTACTTATCACCAAATATGATTCGGGTAATCGAATCGAGAAGAATGAGATTGGCGGACCATGTAGCACGTATGGGGGAAAAGAGCGGTTCTTACAGGACTTTGGTGGGGAGACCTGAGGGAAGGCGACCACTTGGGAGACGGAGGCGTAGATGGGAGGATAATATTAAAATGGATCTTGAAGTTTGATGGGAGGGCATGACTGAATTGAGCTGGCTCAGGATAGGGACAGGCAGTGGGCTCTTGTGAATGCGGTAATGAACCTTCGGGTTCCATAAAATGCGGGGGATTTCTTGACTAGCCGAGAAACTGTTAGCTTCTTAAGAAGGCCTTGCTCCATGGAGTTAGTTAGTTAGTTAGTTAGTTAGTTAGTTAGTTAGTTAGTTGTACAACAGGTTAAGCTGCTAAAACCATAGAATATGACACGACGAACATTAAACATAAATTTTCCGGGCTTCCATTTTCCTTAACCGTGCGTCATGTGAATCACATGCAAAACACGCCGATAACTGCACAGGAACGTGACTTAGTAAGAACAACATTGCTCCAGTGGATTTTACGTCACACCGCAACAAATCTGTATGCAGACAGACCTGACTGCCTCTTTCACTTTTCTTGTTCTGTCGTATAAGTTTTAATTATTTCGCAAACGGCACGTTTTTCGAAAAATATATATTTGAATAAAATATGTTTCCACTTTCTATACAACTTTTATCTAAAATTCTGTGAGCCCAAGAATAAGTAATCCAACTACCAAACATTTACGTAGGCCTTCGCGTAACGTGCCTGTTATTTTCGTTATATTTTAAACAAACATGAAATTTATCAACAGATTTATTATAAGCCATTAATGTAAAATATCGCAAAAATCCGTCTCACGGCAGCCGTATTGTTCTATGCGGAGGCGTAGGCGGACAGACAGACAGACCGACGTGGCGAAGCTATTAGTCACTTTGCACGACTTCGGGAAAGCACCTCATTAGAATCGACGCACTAGTCTAATGCCGAATCTAAGATGCAATACGCGTGACCTCCACGCGCTGTATTTTAGAAAGTATGACGCTGAGACGCAGAGTGCGTAGACAGCGTTACCTTACTGGACTAGTGATATGCCTGCTGTGTATTGTTATGCTGGAAATGCGGAGGCACAAATAATGGCCTTATTCAATAAAAAAACCCGTATGCTTACACGTACTTATTATTTTAAGTTATACGTACTTTCCGTATTTTACAAATGATATTCAAAGGTCAAAGTTGGTTCGCTCACATAAATAAAAATCTGAAACTGACAGGTGCACACCCGAATGGTGCTTAATTCAAAGGTGGGCCGTTTCAATTGTCACCGTTGAGGTCCTCTTAATGCATGAGTTCCAACCCGCGGCCCGCCAAGGTGTGTTATGCGGCCCGCGGCCACATTAGTAAACTGACTGACTGTCTGTCTGTCTGTCTGTGTAATAAACTGCGCAACAGTTTAGGAGATTAGGTACACTGCTTATTGTGACTTTTTCACATCCGGCCAGCAGTCCAGCCCACAATCACTTTTGTGACCCTTTTACAAAAAATGTTGGACATCCTTGTCTTAAAGGTCGCTGCACTTGGGAAATGCGTCTGGTTTTCTGACGTATAAAGCACATTTAACTTCTGGGGTGCCCCGAAGTCATATATTCGTGTGGCTTGGACTGGTTTAGCGCATCTATGAAGAGACATAGCTTATTTTTAAAATGCTTTCTTTGCGTTGGGAAATTTATCAGTGCACAAACTGTACAGCCGCAGAGACCTTCGCGTCATATTCAGCCTTTCATATAGGCTACAAGCTATAGCAAGGTGTCAGAGAAGATGCCGCACAGGCTAGGCGTCCCATACTGGATACGAATTGTGAATAGTTCTAAGCGCTGATTGTAGCGGCTCATGGCGTTTGCCTAAGGGGAAGAATAATCAGGTGGAGAATGAGGAAAAGAAAGGAAGATAATTAATCTTTATAGAATGCGTACCTTTGTGAGTATATTATAAATGTAAACACAGTCAGATGCCGTTAAAATTGGCTACATGTTTCAACCACCCCGGTTGCCTGGTGGTGACCAACTGGGTAGTTGAAACATGTAGCCAGTTTAACTTTTAAACTAAAACAGGTTGTGAGGGCGGCGTCTAACTGTGTTTGCATTTATAAGAGAATTAATATTCTTAAGTCCCGGCCAAAACATTTTTTCCTGAGCCATCACACCATTCGTGTTGGTGAACTTGATGTGCTAAGCATATCTGTGTAGATAGGGAGAGGACAGTTATTTTACTGTTAGGCCGGATGGGGCTGTTCGTAATTGACAGCACGCAAACGATATAAAAATTCTTGTGGATCGAACATTATTAAACCAGCGCTCAATCATTTGCGCTGTCTGAAACTGTTTTGTCGCACTACAAGCCAGAAAGGAGATTCATTAATGATTAATTCCGACACAATGCCCTGAACTCTGATTTTATAAATAAGATAAGGGTCCCAGCTGATTTTTTCGTATTCGGTTTTATGACAATAATCAATACGTCAGTAGTCGATATTGAAGTGTGTTCCAAAATCACTGTTTTTGTTGTGTTGTGACGGGTTTATGAACTTTATCCATCGTCCGAAAAGCAAAATATAAAAAATATTAAAGACTTAAAATCACAACGTTTCGGAAGCTGGCTCTGCTTCCGTCCTCAGGTGAATGGAGGGGGAGAAGAGAAGAACACCGACTCTGTTGGACTTCTCTTCTCTTCTCCCCCTCCATTCACCTGAGGACGGAAACAGAGCCAGTTTCCGAAACGTTGTGATTTTAATTTTTATATATTTTTAATATTTTACTCTTCGGACGATGGATAAAGTCCATAAACCCGTCACCACACAATATTATACACCATCGTCAAAACCTTTTAGAATTTATCACTATTTTTGTATTAGTGCTTGTTTTTATTCAGTCATTGTTGTGCCTTCCCTGCAATAAGTAAATACGACTATAAACAGGAAATGATGCAGAGCCACCGATGTCTGCGTGGATATTTGCACGACATGAAGCTCAAAATATACGAAACTATAAATCTGCGTCTGTTTAGTGTTGGTGTAAAGCTTCGTCTGTCAGAATGAAAGAAGAGCGTAAGGTGACGGCTTTCGCGAACAGGTGTCGTGGGAAATGTTGGGGCTTGAGACGAAGGAAGTAGCAGGAGGCTTGGGAAGACTGCATTATGAGGATGTTCTTGATTCGCGTTCCTCGCTAAATATTACGAACTTCATCAAATAAATGTGGATGAGATAGGCGGAACGTGTGGCACGAATTCTAGTGAAGAGAATTACGTGCGTGTTCCTATTTGGAAACCCCGAAGAAAATGAAGCTCTTCAGAACGTAGGCATAGATGGGAAGATAATATTAAAACGTATCTAAATAAAATATTTGGGTTTGTGTAAATTGGATTCGTGTCATTCAAGAAGGTAACCAATGACATGCTCTTGTAAACACGGGTCCGTAATTCACGACTGGCTGAGAATTTAGTAGCTCCCCAAGAAGGATAGTATTCAGTGCAGTTAGCCTTTTCCGTCTCGCAGACCACTGTTTAGGAACAGTCCCCCTAAAAGGTTTGTCTGTTGCAAGGAAATTGCCTGGACGAGGTGGACATGGCCTGTTAAAAAGGGGTCACGTTTTGTGACGTAACAGAACCCTCAGGTTACCAGTCAACGTCAGCAATCAATCAACTGTCACGACCACAACACGCAGTGTCCATTTTCAGAAGTCTGTTGGGTATTGTTCGCAGTGGTGGCACCAACCTTCTAGTGGTGCTCCAGCAGACACTATGTCAGTGGTTGGCAAAATGCTGCCCGCTGGTCCAGTAGGGCCGCGTAAACACGCAACCGGACCCGCTTCGATGTTCTGATGTTATATAACGGAAGGCAAATGTGAAATAACATCTCGTTGTCGTGGAATATCTGCAAAAGTGGACGCCAAAGCTAGAAAATTTAGTGGTATTTTATTAGGAAAATTTATTCTTGTGCCTGTATTATTTAAAATATGATTTTTATTCCGTTTAATTCATTTATTTTCACAAGCGATGTGAAGCAAGGGTGACGTGAGGGTGTTTATTTAATTTGAGCACCTTCAGAGGCTGGGCGCCACCAAACAAAACAAAAATTGTGGAATTTCTTATTGCCCGCCTGATTATGTAATAATACTCGACTTTCCTGTATTGGCAGTAGCAATATTTATGAAACCTTGCATCCTTATGTAGTGGTACGGAGTAAGCATTCTGTTCAAATTACGAACAGTAAACTCCAGACTCTGTGGGAAATTCGTACGTTATGGCTGCCTACTTACTTTATTGTTTTTGCTTAGAACCGGATGTGAAGAAATCGAGTCGAGCACAATCCATATTTTGGTGAATGCGTGACTTCACATTTTAAGAACACAGACAAGATTATAAGAAAATGTGTCCTAATTAATTACTTGTTAATATTAGTGTGTAGCTGTGTGTTTATGTTTTTTATGGCGCAACAGTCCCTAGTGGGACTAGGCCTCCTCCTCGTCGAGGTTTCGAGATCACACTCAGGCACACCACAGTCGGTAGGGCTTCTCTCTACGAGTGATCGGCCCGTCGCAGAGACCTCTACCTTGCAACACACAACGGCCACAAGAGAACGAAATCAACGCCTCCGGCGGGATTCGAACACACAATTCCGGCAAGCGAGCGGCCGCAGACCCACGCCTTAGACCGCGCGGCCACTGCGATCGGCCATACGTTTGTGTAATTGCATATAAATGGCGTGACTGGTGACTGAGTCACAATAGGGCTATTCGTGTACCGACATTTTGTAGTGATTCCCGCAGTCAATCGTTAAGAAGCTGCCAAGAGGTATCTATGCTTCGGTTGGCATTGCAGCAGGATGCTTTGCCGATAAAATCTATCAACATGTCTTCTAAGAATGTTTACAGATAGTGGCGCGAATATCAATAAAACTATTATTTTGTAATGTCCCTCTAGTGCTGTAACATATACGAAGGGATAAATTGAAGGGGTACTTGCGGAAATCGCAGCTAGAAACGCCGCGGACTAGCACGTAAAGTTATGTTAAACCGGTCACGTGACTGATTTAGTCCTGTTATGTTTATAAATATTTTCAGACACACAGTTTTCAGAGATAATTTTTCTCGCGGAGGTGTCCAAAATATTGTCGTTTCGAAGCAGATCCATCCGGCCCGCAACTGGAAACAACCGACCGCTCATGTAATACGGCCACACAGTTTGTCTGGGAGTTGCTCCATTTCGCCTTATTTCCTTTGTTCTGTGTTTTATCTCTACCGTACGAGTCGAGGAAAGAAGAATACCGAAACAAATTCTGCTGCTGGCAGTGTTACGTTTTGTTTATCGCTGTTGTCCCTAATCCCTGTTAGATACACGGAGATAATACTTATCATATGTAACCTCCTTACCGGTATGATGAAGGTACGAGCCTCTCTGTGTTGGTTGGCCCCCAGTATATTGCCCATTGCGGTTATTCCCATTAACCTTTTAAAGCCTAGCGGTAACTTTACGTACCACCAGGTGTAACATTAAAAAATTCTACGTGGTGCCCACATTGCGTTTATGTGTTTTGTACGGATCTCAGAACAAACAGCAACTTTTGCCTTATAAAACATTAAGAGACTGGTTTTTATAACCGAAGTGGAGAGTGTTTACAGCGCGGTAAGCACTGAGTCCTTATATGAGACAGATACGCTTCGTCTTTAAAGGGTTACAGCACTTTAAATAGCGACGTACGAAACCGGGAAAGAAAATTTCCGCGTCGCGCTATCGGCAGTTAATTCTTTAAATATTAATTTCTTTAGAATAGTCTAGTCAGCAAGAAAACCGACTTGAGGCCAGATTACCTGGCTTCGATTTCCGGTGGTACTAATAATATTTCCTTCACACATAACCTCGCATTTGTAAGGCTACCATAACCTTTCACCGCAGGTATAGTGATCTCTCACACCATATTTATGGGATCAATAATGCTGGAACGATGTCTGTGCACCTCTTGTACGCTTCCGTGGCATGTTGCGTAGGCACTGTTATGACTATACTTTACGATACTGTGGTGACGGATAGCAGGGCACATCGGGAAGGTCCATAAACCCTTTAAATCCTCTAATCAGACTTGGAGCCATGTAACCACAGCCCATGGGCACTGAGAGTAATGGGGTCAACACTGACCCCTATCAGGCATCACCCGGACAGGGGTTACCTAGAGGGCGTGCGATAAATAGAACACCCATTCACAACGACATCGTGCAGCGTCGCTGTGGAATGACAGAGTGAAAAATGTATTTCAGACTTTCACGGCCAAAAAATTGTAACTGTCGGTCAAGTGCGTGTACACGAGGCTATAGGGCATCCAACGTAGTACACAGTGCTACTGCCCAGCCTTGCTATCAGCAATTTCTTGATGTGCGGGCTACAACCAGTGTTAACCACACATACCGGAGTGCTGACAGCTGATAGTATTGTGTCACAGTTTATGGGCGATGCCCAACTGTTTTAGTTTGTTTATGCTCATTAGGTTTTTCAGCCCGAGCACGTACTTCACAGAGAACACAGCAACAATAATAACCATATAAACGAAGTGTGACTCACACACATCAAGGGTGTCAGTTGTCCGTGACCCGACCCCTTTCCCGTCGACAAATATTGATTGCGCTTGGCACGGCACATCACAGTCATTCTAAAACTACTGTCAAAAAATTTTCAGCGTCGTTTCTTGATTTCATGATGAGTCTGACTGCCACAGACGGACCCAGACACCTCTTTTAGGTGCCCTCCCAAAATTGCGAAAAGCGACTATTAGCTTCCTCACGTGTGTCTGTCCGTCCGGGTGGAACAACTCGGCTCCCACTGGACGGATTTTCATGAAATTTCATATTTGTTTTTCGAAAATCTGTCGAGAAAATTCAAGTTCCATTAAAATCTGACAAGAATGACATGTACTTCGCATGAAGACCTGTGTAAGTTTATGATAATATCTCGGTGAATTCTTCTTAGAATCAAAAGTGTTTCAGATAAAAGTTGTAGAGAATATCAAAACACGCATTTTATGTTCTGTAACATTTTTCAAAAAATCGTGCCGTTTATGAGATAATGTGGAAAAATACGGTAGAGCCAGACAGGCCACAAATGACAATATAATAAGGCGCATGCGCTTTACGTGCTGGATAACTAAGGCTACAGCCACAGACTCAGAATATGTAATACTTACTGCTTTTCCACGGCAACAATGGTTATGCGAACGCGCCCTGATGTTCCCTTCATTCGTATATTGTCTGTCTTGTTTATATGTATATGTATATAAACAATAGACTTTTTGTATATAGACTTTACATATGGACATATATACGGAGAAAGAGAACGAGAGAAACTACGTATTTTTCTGGCACATTTGTCAATATGTAGATTAGTTAACGAAGTACAAAAATAATTGTTGTGTTTGTGCAGTGATACCTGCAATACTTGCAGTAGATTCATATCTGGAATATATAACGGTGACAGCCCATGGGAAATGCAAAATAGCTAGGAACATGCTGGAATATGTGTGTGTGTGTGTATGTGTGTATGTTCTCCCGTATATCGTTCGTGACGTCCATTTCACGTTTCTTGAATTTTTTTATGTGGCACACACATGCCCGGCATGGTTATACCATAAACCTACGCTTCCTTAATAGCCACAAAAAGCAGACCAAACTAACGATTTATTGAAAGCTTTATTCAACGAAACTCCTTTTACGTTGTTTTAAATCCGGACTCCATACGAAGGCTGTGCCGCAGTGAACGAAATAATCCACTCCTTTTTGTTTACACACTACATACGTGTCCGTAGTTAAGACGTCGATTTTGTTGACTACTCTGAAAGCGTCGGGAGGGAACCTATAGACAGTTACCAAGAAATTGTCTCATTAGTTTCTGTGACATGTTCAAAAGAATTGCGGCGAATTAAAACAGCAATTTAACACTCGCTTTTAGGGGACTTGACGGTGCATTAACACTCGTCTTCACGAAGACTGTGTCCGTAATTAAAAGTGTCATTTCTCTTCACGAAATAACTTATTGCACTTAGTCTTTAATTAAGTCCTGGAAACGATTGGTAAACAATTTACTGATGAATGGGATATAACTACACTGTGCAACAAATGTAAGAGACCTAAAATTTTCTAAGTTCCAAAACAGAAGTGACATAAATCTAGACATGCCGTCAAAATTTCAATCATTGATAAGTTCCCTGTATTTGTTCGTGTGTTGTGTCTCTCTGCCGTCCGTTCTTTACTCTTATTTACGTCCGGGATAGGTATATATTAACCAAACATCAAAATATTTGCCTCATTTGAAGTTAAACATGCATGAAATTTTGAGTGGCGGGGGTTCAGGGCAAAGCACAGACGGAGACTTCGGGGCAAAGCACAGACGGAGACTTCGGGGCAAAGCACAGACGGAGACTTCAGGGCAAAGCACAGACGGAGACTTCAGGGCAAAGCACAGACTGAGACTTCAGGGAAAAGCACGGACGGAGACTTCAGGGCAAAGCACAGACGGAGACTTCAGGGAAAAACACAGACGGAGACTTCAAAATCCATTTTCACTAGCGTAATAGTGTACCCGGCAGGAGACTGGTGTTCCTCGGAGATGAAATGTGCTATTTCGAGTTCAGGTGCGAGTACTTACAGGTTTTTGCTCGTGTTGCATTCACACACAAATACTAATTTAAACTCTGCGGTTGTATTACACACTGATGTGTTTCAAAAGTCATTTGTGTTGTACTGGAGAAGCCAGAAGTACAAATGGGGCGGACGTTTCTGTCACAGTTTCATGATTTGTTGTTTATTGGCATCTGATTTAAAATATCCGCTTTCGAATGTGCGTGTAAACATGTAGCCTGTTTGCAAAATATTCACTGTTTACAAGCCGTTCATTTATTTAGATACATCCCTTACTTATTCAAGGTATGAATTGGTACGCCGTCCCTTGAAATGGAAGTTCTTAAGGCATTGGTTCTTTAACCTTTTAAAACCTAGCGGTAACTTTACGTACCGCCAGGTTTAACACTCAAAAATTCTACGTGGTGCCCACAATGCTTTTATGTGTTTTGTACGGATCTCAGAACAAACAGCGACTTTTGCCTTATAAAGCATTAAGAGACTGGTTTTTATAACCGAAGTGGAGAGTGTTTACAGCGCGGTACGCACTGAGTCTTTATATAAAATAGACACGCTTCGTCTTTAAAGGGTTAATATGCTGTCTAGATTCCTTGAGCTGCAACCACGAATGGAATTCGCCAAGACGTGGACTTATTTAGGGGTTGAAGATGACGGAGACATGGCTGTACAGTGATTCAGGAGGTTAATTGCAAGCTTTTTGCTGCGGAGACTCGTGTTCGATCTCAAGCTAATCAGTGTGGAATTTGTGTTGGATAAAATGGCATTCCGTATCACTGTCATTACACCACAGCTCCAGGTTTATTCCCTCATGTACACACCATAATCGCAGTACGTGACACCGTCGTTAAATAATACATTTAATACAGACAAGACGAAACAAACTTGTCCCTAACTCAGTTTATATTAACCCGATCGTGGGTCTGTTTTGTATTTATTATTTCTTATTGCATCAAGACGTCAATCACATTTTTATTTATGCAATGGAGATTCGGAGAGGGTGTCATATACTTGAGGGTCACCCTGTGTGTGACTGTTTTTCTTTGTTTACATTTGAAAGTACAGCGGTAAGTTATACCGCAGAGTACTGGCGAGCTCTTCAAATATTTTCCTATCTCTGCTATAAATCAATTGACGTATGAGGCTAGACCGTTTACGCCTTCATTTTCATCACTGTGGCTCACAATGAAAAATTTGTTAGGCGGGGGATCATTGCTGTTGTTAAGGAGGAAGGCTTGAGTCTATGCAGGCGCTGCAGGTGGGTCATATGATCGCAGAAGTGCTGGGCGGATGGGCAGGTAGGAAGGTGGCAAGAAGCCGGTGTGAGGCATTCATCCGGTCCAGCTCAGGATGCTGCCTAATTAGCCTAACCTCGAAGGAACTGTAGCGATGTGAGTAATTATTCCGCGTTTTGATTAACTGATTGGTACTGAAGTGCAAATTGCACGCGCTGCTGTAGCTTGCCAGGTGATACAGTTAAATTTCCTGTGTGCAAGAATTCGACAGCCAAGACTTTTGGTCTGGGAACATGAAAGGAAAATAGGAGTAGATATGAGAATGGTATTTGTACGGATCGAATCACAATATTCAGTCCAGTAAAATGCGCTACATTTTTTTCCCAGATATTTTGTGTTACAATATCTTGTTGGTGGCCGATCCCAGTGGCTGCGCGATCCAGAGCGTGGAGCTTCGGACGAGCGCTTGCTGGGATCGTGGGTTCGAATCCCACCGGGGGCATGGATGTTTGTCTCTTCTGAGTGTTTGTGTGTTGTCAGGTAGAGGTCTCTGCGATGGGCCGATCCCTCGTCCAGAGGAGTCCTGCCGAGTGTGGTGTGTGTCTGAGTGTGATCTAGAAACCTCCAAAAGCAGGCGGCCTAGGCCCGATTAGGGCTGCTGCGCCAGAGGATAGGAAAATACCGTCTTGATCGTCATGACTGACGCTGGGAACATCTTCAGACGTGCAGTACATCGAAGCCAGTGTCGCGCTTGGTTTTTCATACTTAGTTAATAAAGTAAGAATAACAAATTTTAACAAGTTTGGATGTGGGGCCCAAAATTAAAACTTCCGTCATCATGTCTAGACCTCGATTGTTTAATTTCCTTTGCTTTCTCTAAACAGTGGGTGAGAAGAGAAGAGTTAATTGTCGTCTGTGTCGGAACTTGGCAGGAACGTGGTTCGATGTTCCTCTCTGAAAACGCTGTGCGCGTCCATGTTGTGAACACACCTTACGACCAAAACAGAGACTGACTGGATGTGTACCTTAACCCTTTAAAGACGAAGCGTATCTGTTTTATATAAGGACTCAGTGCGTACCGCGCTGTAAACACTCTCCACTTCGGTTATAAAAACCAATCTCTTAATGTTTTATAAGGCAAAAGTTGCTGTTTGTTCTGAGATCCGTACAAAACACATAAACGCAATGTGGGCACCACGTAGAATTTTTTAATGTTAAACCTATTCGTATGTAAAGTTACCACTAGGCTTTAAAAGGTTAATAATGCTGGTGTTGCCCTTGTGAATTGGTTCCTGTTGACTCTTCTGTGCGCGCGCACACGCACACACGCGCGCGCACACGCACACACACGCGCGCACACGCGCGCACACGCGCGCACACGCGCGCGCGCACATACACACACACATTACGATCACAAGATGGCAAAATGCTTTTATCTTTGTGCTGTCAAGTGATTAACGGTGATTAAACAAAGAATTACTCGATCGATCGGGTGAAAAATCTCAACAAAAGCGTACCGCTGCATTGCAGTGTAACGGGCGCGTTCTGTTTGTATTTCCATATTAAATGCGCTGCAATGGAAGGGGATACTTCAAATGCTTTAAACTTTTATTTATTGCGGTGCTCTGGGAAAGCAACTTTTAGAATTTCCTCCTCTCTTTCTCTTTATGTTATCATCATCATCATCATCATCATCATCATCATCATCATCATAATCATCATCCCTTTATGCAGGGTATTCACACTTACATACCTGAAACAAACCGTATTTCTAGGGTACACAGTGTCGCAGCTATCCCGCGCGTACTGCTAATGGTGCATATAGCGCTGTCTGCAATATTAAACTCTTTCGTGCTTCTACATTAGCACTTCCCGCAGTGTGTGTGCTGTGCCCAGTGTAGCCATTTTCTGTATTTCCGTGATATCGTGCTTTCCCGGTACGCTGCTCAAGTATTGCTGAAGGATTTTGAAATGGTTCCAGTTGCCGCTCTTATTACTGGCGTCACCTTTGTTTCTACATTCCACATGCGCTGTATTTCTGTTATAAGGTCTTTATATTTTAGAATCTTCTCGGCTTCTTTCTTTATCACATTTCTGTCTCCCGGTATTGCTACATCAGTTAGCATACATTATTATTATTATTATTATTATTATTATTATTATTATTATGCCACTTTCGATGGACAGCATTTTCGATACATATTTCATACGTGCCTACATCGAAGCTCAGCCTGGCAACTGGCTACCCCAAATAAGATGTCCTTTAACTTCCTTTCCTCCTTCCGTGAAATGCTTGGGAAGTGTCTTAAAACGGGCGATGATGCTTTCTTGTACATTATTTACAGTCTTCCCCCTACTCTACACTTTATAAACAACGCAGTTTAAAGACTCCTTTAAATAAAACATTGTGAATCATTTTCGCTCCTGTAAATTTCTTTCACTGGAGATGTAGAGTTGTCGAGGCGAAACCTTTTTTGTGGTGTGTCCGGATGAGTTCAGCTACCAGATTCTGAATCCAGCTGTATCCAAGACACGCTGCAGCACTCAAAGCTGAATCGCGTGTCTGCATGCTAACAGTAAGCCTTCTTATTGAAACGTACGTTACTGGCATACAAGAAGCTGATGCAAGGGCGATGTACTGTCTCACAGTGAGGGATAAGGTCGGACTAGGGATTGTATGCGCTTGTCACTTATCCTGTGTGATGAGTTTTCAATAACGTCGGTGCCCAGATGTGTGAGGAAGATAATATGTCTTGATTTATTGTATTTTGAGCGCCCCTGGCTATTAAAGTTGCTTCGGATTATTGTGTTAGAATTTGTTTCAGAAAAATATACATAGTTGCTGTTAAGTGGGTAACATTTGTTTCTTGTTTGGAAAATCTTAGATTTGTATCTAAATTCAGAGATTGTCTATTCTGAATTCTGTCGTGGTTTTTTCAGTTCCTCAAGGATCATGTGGGCTTTTGTAATTTCAAAATAGGTTAATACTGGTTCGTTCTGCATCCTTCCCAATTTAACAATTACATTTACTTCTGTACGTAAATTGTAGACTTAAACTTGGTAAGCCTTTGTAAATAAACACGGCAGTATTTACCATGGATTTTGGAAGGGAAATTAACCTAAAAAGGAGTTTTAAAAAATAAGGTAGACATTCTGGTGACAAGGCAAGTATGGAGTTGGTAGACACTTCACATGACGTGACTAGCACTTAAAGTTGTTGTGTATCGTACGCTGATATCCGTGTTGGAACTGGGTGTTCTAAAAGCTATAAAGCATAGTCAGACTGTCACTAGGGCAAAGAATTTTCGACACAAACTGCCCGGACATAGAACAATACGAAGAAAATATATATAAATAAAACTGTTGTGTTATTTTGGGAACCCCCTATATTTCAATGTTGAAACAGCTTCACAAATCGCACGGCTGTCTGAGAGATAGCACACTCTGTAATCCGCTGTATATGCATTGCTTTGTTTCTTCCCTTGTGTCTAGTCAAAATATGACGTAACATGAAAACGCAGAACAATTCACCGTCAACCGTTGTATGAATGTTTAATGCACGTAACACATTTCTTGCTTCCTTCACGTGTTCTGGCGTTTCAGAGTTTCTTTTCAGCTTGCAGTAAGTAATGATATATTTAAAGCTGGTTTCTCATATTTGCTGCCGTGGCTAATGAATATCCCACGGGACGCACAAGCCTAGCTCGGTAATTAGCCAAAGTAAGGATTCCGCTTAACCAGTGCGAGTCTATAATACAGTTCATGATGGTGCATGGATCCGCAGAGCATTCTGGAGGTGCTTTTGGATACGTGTGTTATGTGTAAGTAACATTATGCGTTGCGGTGGAATCTAGCTTAATCAGAGCGGTGGAAAGAGACCACATGGCCGGACACATGAAAGGAGAGTTTATTGAACTGGAGGCTCATATTCCGCTGGATAGTATGCACAGGGAAAATTTGATCTTTTACAGTTTTTCTTATGATCTTGGACAGCTCGGCAAGTGGAATATCTGAAGTTCTCTTCCAAGGACGGGCAGGGAATTTTCCTTTCGCAGCCTCTTCCGGACAGTGTCGGCTGTACACTGTATATGTTAGTGTACAGATTCTATTTTTGTAAGTTAACGAAAGAACAACTGCGAAGAATGTAGGAAGCAGAAATACTTTTCGTCAGAATTGTCACGGGACAAAAAATAATTGTTCATGCACATAATGAGGTATTACAGAACTGTAAGTAACTGTCATGAAGAAGGAGGCAGCAAGGTCCCCCGACGTGTCAGTAAATAATTTGGCAAACTACACGGCGTCACGTCCCTGAAGACTTGAATCTTTATTAATGCTGCTCTCAGAACCTCAATTCTCGCAGACTTGAATGTAAGCACAGCCAAAGTAGCGAAATATTTGGCGTCAAAGCTAGAAAAGAATGACAGGGAACTAATTCCGGAAGCTGTTTATCATCGTTGAGCCGAACGGTAGGAAGCACCGGCGAAGTCCGAGTGAAAGATAGCTTATTTTTAATTCTTGTACCTTGCTGAGGCCAAGTGCACTCTCCGTGGCTGTAATGACAAATTCATAGTGACTCTGGGGCCCATACAGCCTTCTGTTCATTAATCTGTGGCCCTCTCCTGGGGAATAAAACGTTCATAGCGTGAATCCGGCCATCGTCTTGTAGTACGGAGTAGTACAATGCACAGAACTGGTCTGCACTTTGTCTTACGGCATGCTAGTAGGCCCACGAAAGATTGCTACAATACTGGACATCACTGAGACTGGCCGACCGCCGCCGTTTATTGGCAGGTGTCTGGTTAAGGCTTTCCTTCCCCGTATCGTGCATGTACTTTGCAGTTGCACAATAAGGAACTTTGAACAAACCACTTTCTAACGACTAAACGTACAAGAAAGTGCACTGGACTGTATTAGCTGTTCGCTAGTGTAGCCGTAGTTTCTGGGTCTCGAGTCACTGTGATCCCGTACATTTTTGTATCTCCTACTCGGTCATCCCGCCTGACACACCGGAAGCACGTTGCAATATTGCCTAGTGCTGCTGCTACATGCAAACCCGGATGCGGTGAATGCCAGAACTGCGACATTAAGTGTGTAAATCTCGAATCGGTCTATTGGTTTTGATATCCTTTAATTTTCCCTCTTAGGACAGTTTCTCCGCTTATTTCCTTTTTATTTGTATTTATTTTTATTCCTTTATGCATAACGACGAACTTAATGACCTGTACTCATCACCAAATATTATTCGGGTAATCAAATCGAGAAGAATGAGATTGGCGGGGCAGGTAGCAGGTAGGGAGAAAAGAGAGGTGCGGACAGGATTTTCGTGGGGAGACCTGAGGGAAGGCGACCACTTGGGAGACCCAGGCGTAGGTGGGAAGATAATATTAAAATGGATCTTCAAGAAGTGCGATGTGGGGTCATGGACTGGATTGAGCTGGCTCAGGATAGGGACAGGTGGCGGGCTGTTGTGAATGCGGTTATGAACATCCGGGTTTCATAAAATGCAGGGAATTTCTTGACTAGTTGAGAAATTGTTAGCTTCTCAAAAAGGCCTCTGCTCCATGGAGTTAGTTAGTTAGTTAGTTAGTTAGTTAGTTAGTTAGTTAGTTAGTTAGTTAGTTAGTTAGTTAGTTATTCCTTTATGTTTCTTTTTTATGACTGAAATCAAGATGATGTTGAAAAGCTTGTTGACTGGAGATTATCGTAGCTGTACATCATGATTGCCTGCTGTTGAAATGTTACGCCGTGTCATTCGGTAGATAAGATAGAAACGCTTTGGAGGAACGTGCTGCGTTTGTATGCCTAAAGGTCGATTCACGTTATACGGCACGGCACGACACGACACGACATGACAAAATATTCTTGTATGGTTTTGACATGCTCAAATTCAAACTACACGGTCAGCGACAGGTAACGACAAAGACAGACAACGACGGTGTCGCTGGGATTGGAAGAAAAGAATGTTCTGCCTGTCTGCTAACTGCTGGCAGATGTGAATGCACGCTGGTTTTTGTCGTGTCGTGTCGTGTCGTGTCGTGTCGTGCCGTGCCGTATCATATGAATCGACGTTAAACGTTGGTGCTTTTCTACCAAATCACACAGCGTCATATTCCAGAAGACAAAAGAATAATATTGACAATAATACATCGCGTGGTGACGGGTTTATGGAGTTTATCCATGGTCCGAAGAGTAAAATATTAAAATATTAAAAAATAAAAATCGCAACGTTTTGGAAGCTGGCTCTGCTTCCGTCCTCAGGTGAATGGAGGGGGAGAAGAGAAGAACACCTACTCTGTTGGACTTCTCTTATCGCACTCCATTCACCTGAGGACGGAAGCAGAGCCAGCTTCCGAAACGTTCTGATTTTAATTTTTTAATATTTTACTCTTCGGACGATGCATAAAGTCCATAAACCCAACACCACTCAATATTATACACCATCGTCAAAGCCTTTTAGAATTTAAATAACATATGGGCTTAGCTGGAGCAGGGAAGGGTCGTCCATACGGCTCGGGGCCTGAGAACGGCGAGCCGAACACCACCCCTACTCCCCCTCGCGCCATTACACCAGCACTACTGTTGTTCTTTCTGCCGTCTCTGGCAGTCTTTCCGAACGCGGTGCACGTACTGCCTTAAGGGAATGGGATTCACCGACACTGCGACAGTGTCACTCGAAATTTGCTGTAGGCGTGCTGCCGGCAGGAAAGGTGTATTCCAAGAAAGAATGAAAGATTGAGAGAACAGAATGAACGGATGATTGTCACTTCTCCATTGTGTGTTCGTTTTATGCACATTGCAACAACACGATAGTTTTACGTCTCAGAATGCCTGCTGGCTTTTTAAATCTCTGACGAAAGGAAGCCGTTTGTATTATCATATCTGTTTCTGTCCATTCCTTCCTTCCACCTAAGATTTAGTCAATGTACGGACTTTCATGAGATTATTAATAGTAAATTTGTTTCTTACAGTAATTTGTGGTCAACGGTAGTAACTTTATTTTTCCATATATTAATGTCATGTGTATCCGTCTCTTGTGAATGTTGTGTTTTGTAAGGTACGGGTTTCTGCGACGGGCTGATCACTCGTGCAGAGGAGTCCTGCCGAGTGTAATGTGTCTGTGATCTTGAAACCTCAACAGTGAGGCAGTCTAGGCTCGAGTAGGGCTGTTACCCCACTGAAAAAAAATATATATATATTGTCTTCATTTTTTACCCATGAGTCATTCATTTTGTTGTATATTTACTTCTTAACGTTTTAAAGCCTAGCGGTAACTTTACATACGACCAGGTTTAACATTAAAAAATTCTACGTGGTGCTCACATTGAGTTTATGTGTTTTGTATGGATCTCAGAACAAACAGCAACTTTTGCCTTATAAAACATTAAGAGATTGGGTTTTACAACCGAAGTGGAGAGTGTTTACAGCGCGGTACGCACTGAGTCCTTATATAAAACACATACGCTTCGTCTTAAAAGTTTTTGTATTGCTACACGTAGCTACATTAGCGCCCAACCAACCTGCAGTTGACACCCATTTGCGCACGTCGTATCAGTGCCATGTCCACTTTCAGTGCGATACAGTTTCGTAATGCTCTTTCTGTATTGTCAGAACTGCCTTCTCATTTACATGTTTATGGGATATTTGTGTTATAAAACACGAAGCGCCAAGAGAAGCAGAGATCAACAGCCATGAATACAAACCGATCGCGGAGTGGAGTGACGTTAAATTCTGTCTGCTGGTTGCGGGAGACACTGAGGACTTTGGGCTTACTGCGTTTTCAATGGCTGAACGAGCATAAACGTCAATGTCTCGAGGTTCTCGTACCGGTGTCACTGGAGAATCAAACCACGTCTGCTGGAATATTACGCTCTGTCCATTACGAAATGTTACCGACGTCTGTAAGGAGCATGGCGTCTCCACCTTCAGGGACAAGCAGTTCAAGGACTGTTCGCCTTGAACTGCTTGTCATTGCAATGGAGCGCTGCGAGCAACTGAAACGTCGGTAATTGTTTACCAGATTTTATGAACTCTTCTCGGGCTGATAGCCGTGTCAATGGTTTAAAAACCTCCGACGTTTCAGAGACACACTGCGTCTCCATTCTGAGGGAAAGTGATCAGCCAGATCACTTTCCCTGAGGATGGAGACTGGGTGTGTCTCTGAAACGTCGGAGGTTTTTAAACAACTGACACGACACACTCCGTCTCCGTCCTCAGGGAAAGTGATTACTTTCCCTGAGGATGAAGACTGGGTGTGTCTCTGAAACGTCGGAGGTTTTTAAACAACTGACACGACACACTCCGTCTCCATCCTCAGGGAAAGTGATTACTTTCCCAGAGGATGGAGACTGGGTGTGTCTCTGAAACGTCGGAGGTTTTTAAACAATTGACACGGCTATGAGCCCGCGAAGAGTTCATACAAGTTTGTCGCCGTGAGAGCCTAAAGACAGATAGCTGTGTTTACCAAATGCCCCGCGTACCGTCTCACAAAGCTGGTATCTTCGTAGTTTCTAGTGCTTGTGTTTATTTGTTATTTGGTCTTTAACGACGACATATCAAATGAATAGTTTAGGTAGTATGGAAAGGGTATGAACATTAACATAATGAAGCTGTGGAAGGAGACACTGTATCGCGGCACTTCTGCAAAAATTCCGGGAAATTTATCACAGCCGTGTGCAGGACAAAATGTAGCCCCGTTGTGATTCGAAACCGGATCCGCCGGTGTGACCGTTCAGGTTTGCGACTGTTTGGCTTGGTTGTTCTTCTTACGCACAAACATTTCAAATTATGCAATACCAACGGCCCTATAATGAATCAGCCTTAAACCAAGCAGCGCTAAGCAGTGTTTCAATGCTGACGACACGGGTTAAGTCCCACAGATCGATCCCCGAACCGTTACGTTTCCCCTACAGTGTACTTCGCCTCTATATCCCCTCCAGTCGTCGGGCATTTTGATACACCTGAATGTTTGTGTTGTTAACTACACGATAAGCTTCGCTAGTTACTAGCGCTTAGTGCTGGTTGAGGGATTAGAGGGTGCTGAAGGAGAGTATATGATCCCCACCTGCTCAAGTTGTTTACGTCGCGCCGCAGTAACCTCGTCCCTTCCGTCGTTCTGGCGACGCCCCCCTTTCGCCGTACTTGCCCCGGGTTGTCTCGAGGCAGTCCACGACCGATCGTCGGGTAGTTTTTTCTCGCGATAGAACGAAGTCTCGGCTGGTTTCGTTGCAAAATTTTGATTGGCTTAGGTGTGAGCGGTCGGTCGGGGGTTGTCCGTGCGTGCTTTGCGAGTCGGGTGGTGGCCTGTGTGTGGGCAGACCTTTCGTTTGCATAGTATGGGCAAACAAATTCCTGTTGCTTTATTGCATGAAATTGTGTTCAGTTCTAACATGACATTTATCTGTATTCTACCGTCAGTGGTCCCACAGTTTCTTTGTATTCTGATATTTGCAGTGATTAGTCGCAAGTAGTCCTACCATCTTCTACCTACCTGCTCACAGCAGGTGTCGAGGTTGTTTATTAGCACGTGATCACACTCAGACACACACCACAGTCGGTAGGACTCCTCTGGATGAGGGACCGGCCCGTCGCAGAGACCTATACCTGACAACACAAACACTCACAAGAGACAAACATGCATGCCCCCGGTGGGATTCGAACCGACGATCCCAGCAAGCGCTCGGCCGCAGACCCACACCTTAGACCGCGCGCCCACTGGGATCGGCAGCGATTATTCTTTGTAAGATACAACATTTTTAGTGTAATGCTGGCCGGAAAAGCCTTTTATCATTTATTGTTTACTGGTCATGACTATTTGTCTTTTTATTTTGCTCTTTGTTATTATTTTTATTCTTCTGATATTGCTGTGTGCTGAATGGAAGGATGAAAGTGAGCCAGACGTTGATCTGTGGATTTATGGCGCAATGAACAGCAAGCTGGAGTGGCACGGCAACTCCTTTGAGACACCGAAGGGGTTTATGGGGAATGTGTGATGATAACTATGTGCAAAGCTTCTCTTTATTTAAGTACGCATGATTTTTCTTCAAGTGCATTCTTGTTTCTTCGTATGTCTGGTGTTCGAGTATTCAAAATACTGTTTTGTTTTTGCATAAAGAAAACTGCATTTTTGACCAGCCTAATAGCTGCATTATGTAAGTGGTTGTCGTAATGGGGGTAAGACTGTGTTCATTTCATGCATCCCGAAATGGTCCTGTTTATCAGCCCATCGTGATAAATGACTATAAAGTATGGGTGAAGGAGTTGTAATGGACGGGGGAAATTGAAGTGCTTAGAGGGAAAGCCACATTATCCAGACTTCACATAGTTTCGTTTCGCAGTCCTTCCCTCTTCAACCTACTTGTTCACAGCAAGTATAGAGGGTTTTCATTTTTCACTTGATCACACTCAGACACACACCGTAGTCGGTAGGTCTCCTCTGGACGAGGGATCGACCCATCGCAGAGACCTCTACCTGAAAACACAAACACTCACAAGAGACGAACATCCATGCCCCCGGTGGGATTCGAACCGACGATCCCAGCAAGCGCTCTGCCGCAGCCTTACGCCTTAGACCGCGCGGCCACTGGGATCGGCCGAACTTCACATAGACTGCCTTTGAAATGAACCAAGCTCTCCGAGGTGAGAAGACTGAACTATAGTTGGCTGTACTACAGAAGGTTATGTTGTGGTATACAGCAGTTTTATACGTACAAGTGAAAGGACATGAGCCGGTGTTGTATTTTTCGAGGCACGGGCGATTTTGCACTTTACATAATTGTTTCAGAATTGCCGAAAGAAAGGTACAATCACTGTCCACCGTCACGGAATGACCGTCCACCAGATCCCTGCTGCATTAGTGTAATGGCTCGTTTCTGAAGGTAGTCCATATTAAATACCTAGCATCATGTGACATGCAAAGGAAGTTCAGCGAAAGCACTCCTAAGGCTAAATGATTTTTCTCTCTGCCCACATACCGTCCTGTTATTTTATGGTGGCCGCAGACTATTAGCTGTATCACAAACCTGGTCGAGTGCGCACTCTGTCTCTAAGCTGCGTAGATTTGACGTGTTGCCTTCTGGTAAGAGTAATAAGGAGCCAAATCATTATGTAAGTACAAAATGAGTCTCTTCCTCTGATTAAAAAGAACCATGCCTTGAAGAATACAGAAAATTGCAAGCATAACTCCATGCATTCTTAACTTCGGTAGTATGTGGAGACGAGTGGACCGTTTTACACCCTTGTCTTTTTACCCCTGGAAAGAGATCTGGATACTCACTGAAGGGGCTGCTGTGTGAGACATGGAGGCAGCCTCGGCACTTTGCAGGAGAGAAAGATTCCTTACCCCTGCCGGGAATCGGGTCCCGGTTCCTCTGTCGCCCATCCCGTAGTCTAGGCACTCTACCGACTGAGCTGTCCCAGATCCGTAACGTGACTATAGAGACGTGATTACATAATTTGAGCCCAAGTCGGATGGACTAAGGGAGCAGTGTAGGGTGACCCTATCACGTGCGGGGCTGCGTGGATTGAACAGGCCACCTAGTGATGTTGCGGTACTGACATCTATTGCATCAGGTGTGCTGAGAGTGTCACTGTGATGGGAGACAATAGAAGTGGCATAGAATTTGGTAGGGAATCCTCCTGTTAAGCGGTCGCTTTGTAGACCAAGAAATAAATAGCAGGATAACTTCGAGGTAGATCGTCTGAAAAATTGGACAGAATCGTATCCAGTGGCATGTTTTCACGTAGTGGTGCTTTCCTACCACCAGGACTGTTAGTATTTTCATACATTACATGTTCGGTCACAGGCTGTTAGACCAGTAAGTGTGTGGACCTCATTACCAGGCACAGCCACACCTTGAGACCAAGTTCTAGGGCAGTGTCTGGCTGTTACAAGCGACCAGACATTCTGAGTTGTTGCTCCCTCCAGCCAGTTCGTCGCTGTCGTGTCCCCCACTGGGCAATATCTGCCCTCAACACCCGACAAGTCTGAGGCCAACAGGCCGCCATCATTCATCATCTGTATCGCACTGCTGGGCCCCTGAGGGTCTTCTGTGTGATGACAGAAGTTTACCGAGGATGACTTGTGCGACTGCGCAAATCTAAGCCGTTACTTTCACAGAAAGGCATAACTGTACGTTATACTGTAGTCTACAAATCGTTTTGTTCTTGATATTTACCAGGTAAACAAAATGGAAACACAACAGTGGTATAATGTCTGCCAGTCGGTCAGTATCATGAGTGGTCTCTGTTCGTTCAGATTCCTGACCAAAATGTTGCCAAAAGCATTCTGTGCCTCCTTCTCACATCATCGTGCCTGATTTGTCGGACAGTACTGAGCAAATTTGTAAGTGAGCGGTTCAAAATTTGCACCAAAGTTAATTATGATTCAGTAATCACGAACCCCGGCTTTATGCTGTTTCTGAGAAATACTTAATGGCCACTAGACGTCGTACCATATTGTCATACTTCGATATTTTGCCTTATTTTAAATGCATTGGTGATTTGTATCCCACTGTCATCGTGTTGTGCTTATGAGTAGATTTATGTAGATAAAAATTAAATTTGACGAAGGTTTGATATAACTGCGTAACTTAATGTCTTTACATCACGTAACTTCATATTGGGCTGTATCAAAAGGGCGCTAATGACAATATTCGAATTTGGCTAGAGATTAGTTAACAAACGTCTTGACAAATTAGATAAGACTCGTCCTTTGAAGTGCGACTGTCACTTAAACACATAGTTTAAAATGCAGGAAACACGCTGCGTTTCCACTGCAGAGATCATTTGAAGATTCAAGCCTTCATCGACACTGCCATGAGAACCTCAAGTCTTGCAGTGATCAGTCGGTTAAAAAACGGGGAAATACCGGCTTTTCTCCGAGAATCGTACAAACCCTACAGAGTGTTTAAAGTGGGTGATAATTTCGTGTGTCACTGTGCTTTGAAGGGCTAATGACTTGTTTAATATATATGGTAGTATAGTGTGTTATTCTGCACAAGGCTGTAGAATGAAGACATGGTAATTTGGCATGGAGATGAAAATTTGAATTCTTGTGCAGCGTGATTGGTTCGAAATTTGTCCTGTAACTTGGATGTTTTTGTCGATTTATTTTTTATTTGTCACAAAATGACAAGAAGACTTAGAGATTAATGTTCCTTCACGATAAGGCGTAAGCCGCAGCATCAGATGTAAAATTTTGCCTTTAAATCTCTACGTTATTTTTTCTTCCATGAGTCCGAATGTTCTGAGCAGGAATTTTTCCTTAAAACCTCAACATGTTTTCTCTCAGAGTAATATACTAAATTTCACATCCATGTAAAACAACACGTGGAATTATTTTGTCATACCCAGGATTCTGCCATATCTCCCCTTATTTTAGAATTTCGTGAAACCGTTCGGCCTTTGTGTAACGTACACTGTGAATTGTAAGTGACGTTTAGGGATTAAAACTGAATTAATCCGACAACCTTTTTACGTGTATCCAAATATAAAATTCCGTCTAAATCCGTGAATAATTTTAGGAGGTAAAATGCAAAGAAACACAGCTCCCCATTTTAATTTTTATTTCGTTTCCTGCAAATAAACGCTGAATAAACGATCTAACTCAATTCCGTGCTTCAACGTATCTTGCATCCTGCGAGGATCCATATGTTATGACCGAAACCGTGCAATGCCACGCTGATGGACGCAAGCAGATGAGCGGGTGATTACTAACGACGTGAGGCACCGAGACGCCAGTCTTCGTGGCAACGCACATCACATCCCCCATACGCGACCCCTCCTTTTCTCTTAGACTGTCCTCTATGGAAGACAAACTTGGCGCAGGAATCCATAAAGTTAAACATTCTACGAACTGACTAAAGGATACCAAAGTAACCACCCAGTAGCCGAATCTGAAGACTTAAGAATACAGTCACCACAACGGAAAACGTGACTCGATCCTGAAGCAATCTCCAGGTTTTACTGTAATGTAATCTCCTGTTGGAGGACAATTTCTGTGCGCAAGAGGGTGGCCAGTTAAGAAACACGCTGTATATCCAGCGTGTTTCTTAACTGGCTACCCTCTGGCACACAGAAATGTTGTGTTTAGTGTATATATTACGCCTGTGTTCTATTGTTAGGCGTTACTCAACTTTACAGCGTTATAGCCTACGTCATTGCAAAATCTCATTTTTACTGGGCTTTTTTTACTAAGCAAAATTTAAGGCCTCGCGTGGAGAACATGTCTGTCTGTCCGTTACGAAGTATCAGAGCCTACACTGTTTGTCCGACTTTCATGAAATTCGGTATAGTACTTACAGCAGTTGTCGAGCAAGCGTGAGGCACGTGAAATCGACTCAGTGACAGCATTTCTTTATGTAAGACCATAATGAATTTTACCTATGTATTCCATATTTCGTGACAGATTTGGATTAAATTCGGTATGAGAGGTGATGATAAAGCAAAGCCGTACACGTGTCGCAGTCGCTGTTATAATGTCCAGCAATGGTGATTACGTTGTTTGTGAGTGTAAGCTGTCTGCTTCTGTAAGTTACACAAGTTGCAGCTAACGCTGGGTTTTGGTTTTAGTGTATTTGCCCTTACATGTGGCGGTAAGATTCATAACTGTGTCTGAAGAAAACCCTGGACTGTATGAGTGACAACTGTAGTTTCTTTTGCGTCGTGTCGTCCTGCGAACGTCTCAGTGTAGGGTACCCGACTCTGATCTCGCCTGTGTTAATTTGAGATAAACGAATGTATGCGTGCTTTGTCAGCATAGTGTGTCTTTTAATAGGGCACAATCCAGGGTTGTTATGGGCCTCCTTACTGGGCATAACACCCTGAGAAGACATCTCCACATAATGGGGCTGGTAGATAGTCCCTTGTGTAGGAAATGTGGGGCTGGAGAGGAAACCTCAGCCCATGTACTGTGTGAGTGTGAAGCCTTGGCAACACTCAGACATATCTGTCTGGGGTCCTTTTTCCTGGACCCTGAGAATGTGCGAGATCTGAGTCTAAGGGCCATCTGGAACTTCTTCAGGAGGACAGGGCTCTTGTGACTTGGACCTAATGAGGGGGCACAAAGGGCCTGTGAAGGCCTACGTGCAACGGGACCGTGGGGGCTCGACCCATATTTACTTACTTACTTACTTACTTGTCAGCATAGTGTAGATTTATCGACGTATTGTTTACAAGAAGAGCCCTGTCATGTTTTTAAAAGTTCCGCCATCCCTCTCAGGGGACATC
Source organism: Coptotermes formosanus (assembly GCA_013340265.1). Classification (NCBI taxonomy): domain Eukaryota; kingdom Metazoa; phylum Arthropoda; class Insecta; order Blattodea; family Rhinotermitidae; genus Coptotermes; species Coptotermes formosanus. The sequence continues at coordinate 340,492 of BLKM01000721.1, forward strand.
ATGTGATGAGATTTTGAGTTAAAACTGCTGCAAGAAGTCGAAGTAATTACTTAAGTTTACAGGAAGTGTTTTATATTACTGAAGCCGTGCATTGCCTTAAGCACAGAATATCACACCCCAATTACATGCACATTTTATTATGCACTGAAATGTTCGAATTACACTCCTACATGTTTCGAACCGTCATTAGGTTCATCTTCAGGGAGAGTCGCAATTTCACAAATCACACACCCACATCCAACAGTGTGGTCACAACATTTGGTTACGGCTGTTTGTAATGCACCAGTTGGGTTGTTGAAATGTCAGTAAAACTTCTTTAAAACGAGGTGCGTTGATGTACGTCGGAAAATTACTTCATGTATATCGACGGACATCAACGCACCTCGTTTTAAAGAAGNACAGGCAGTGATGCAGGCTGACTGTAAAGCAGCACTGCCTGTACACAGTATCACAGACCAACCACGTGCACACTTTATTACGCACTAAAATGTTCGAATTACACTCCTACATGTTTCGAACCGTCATTCGTTTCTTCTTCAGGGAGAGTCGCAATTTCACAAATCACACACCCACATCCAACAGTGTGGTCACAACATTTGGTTACGGCTGTTTGTAATGCACCAGTTGGGTTGTTGAAATGTCAGTAAAACTTCTTTAAAACGAGGTGCGTTGATGTACGTCGGAAAATTACTTCATGTATATCGACGGACATCAACGCACCTCGTTTTAAAGAAGGTTGATCGACATTTCAAGAACCCAACTGGTGCATTACAAACAGCCGTAACCAAATCTTGTGACCACACTGTTGGATGTGTGTGTGTGATTTGTGAAATTGCGACTCTCCCTGAAGAAGAAACGAATGACGGTTCGAAACATGTAGGAGTGTAATTCGAACATTTTAGTGCGTAATAAAGTGTGCACGTGGTTGGTCTGTGATACTGTGTACAGGCAGTGCTGCTTTACAGTCAGCCTGCATCACTGCCTGTAAAAGGGAGCGGCTTCTGAAGACGCGTGTTATACGAAATTCGTCGGTAAAAATTGTAACGACTGTAGGCTGTAACACGCTAATAAATAAAACATTGCACATGAAAGGGAGTCAAGATACACAGCTTTCGGAGACGCCACACCTCTCTCTCGCTTTTACAAGGGACTTGTTTTCTTTCTTTTGCCGAAAAATGTATTTCAGTTTTACTTGAAATATTCCAGCCTTTGCTACGTGTGCACCACGAGGCGCGTGTCAAAGGTTACAGACACGCTGTCCGCATTGCAATGTTACTTTTCATCGAAATAAGTTTTCTTTAAGGGTTGGTAAGGTGATGTGTATACGGAATTTTATTTTAGGGTTCTTTACCTCGATTTTTAACTCTCTCAGTTTTGAAGTATGTTTAAGGTCCAGTTATAAGTCATTCTGCGGCCGTGGCGCATGTGCAGTGTCCCTTTGTTGTGTCCCTGAGCACGAAAGCTTTATTGCAAAGAAAGCCTGAATACGCCATGACAACCCTTTACAGCTTCCCTAGTCAAGGACATTATAAAGGAAACGCTGTGCACTTACGTCTGCACCAGTGTTCAGCAGGAGCACTTCTGGATTGCTCACTTTATTAGCTGTTTTACATCAGTGAAATCTCATCAGACTGCTGCAGGCTGCCCTGTAACTGACGCGAAAGAAATGAAGAATGCTCTCTGATTTTCGATGGGAATTGTTATTGCGGAAAACGGCACACTGAATGATCGTGAAGGAAATGGGAGCATGTACCTTACAGGTACAAGTTGTGAGGTGAGAACGGATGGACTTAGCTCAAAATCTTATCCAATGGAGGGTTATTTTATATGGGAGGCTTTCTTCGAACTCTTCTACAGAACGCTGCTTTGAGCTGCTCCATATCTCAATGACTAGTGCCTTTTTAAGGCATTGAACTGACTCTGAAGAGGGGCCATTCGCAGTCCCTTGTGAACATGGCAATGAACCGTCGTGATCTATAAAAGGCAGATCATATAGAGAATGTATTTGCTATAATGACTTGTGAATTACGTCATCTGGCCGTCTATTCCAGCATTCGTCTGGAGGGACAAAGGAAGTCTATGGAAAACAGCCAGGAAAATCAGTCTCCTTGCCAAGATTTGAACGGACAACATTCCAAATGCTAACTATGCTGCTAGCCGTTAAACTGCGATATTATGTTGAATTCTGGTGAAGTAAGCGTTAAATTCATTGATTGAAACGAAATCGTGGAGTCAGAACGCTGATATTTTGCATAAAATGAAGTCTTTCCCTGTTTATTAATTGTTTAGTGTAGTTTTGAGCGCTCTGCTTTGCCTTAACCCAGCGTTAAAAAGGTTTATGAAACAGATTCAAGATAAGCAGAAGTTAGCGTTTTACTACAAGTCGTTACACGTCTTCAGTAGCTTCCTGCCTTTTAGGAGTAGACTGGACTTTTACAATCTGCGTGCGTTCTAGAAATGCGAGAGAAATTTTAAGCGTGTACTCTGCCACATTATCCTGCAGTAGGCTATATTGTATTGTTCCGGTTCAAAATCCTGTTTGGCATCAATATTGCAAGAGTAAGAGAGAATGATGAAGCCACGTCCCTTTCTTCCTTAATGCCTGCCATAAGTCTGAGTTCTCAAACCAGTCGTTCCGGCGGAGTTGCTGTACGTCAGGGTGGTTATCATTACACGATCCGGAATAGCGGTGACTGGCTTACCGGAAGAAAAGAGGAAGAATACGTGCTTTGTTAAGGTAGGGAGGAAATGAAAGAGGGCAGTAAAAGAGGACAGAACGGAAAGCGGTGAAGATTAGGCGGACTGACGCACGGGACAGGACGTGCGGAAGAAGATAAATATTCTGAGACAAAATAACGAAACTTTTCTGAGGCAATAGGAACGTAGTAATATAGGAATGTAGCAATTACATGAGGCCTGTCAAATTCAAAACAGGCTGGGGGCCAAATCCGAAATCGAATTTGACATCTTTGCTCGCAAAATATGTCACATTCGCTCGTCTTTCTTAACCTGTAAATTTTCAAACGTAGAAAAAAGCAAGGATGTGGAATTCTTCTTGAGTACAATTACACGACTTCTTAGGCGCATTATGCGAAAAAGCAATAAGGAGGACATTAAAATTTATGAGCGCCATAACTTGAGCGGGCCATATGCCATGCAGCTTTGCGGGTTGCGTGTTTAACAGGCCCGAGTTAGAGGAAGGCTGAAAACATAGAATGATTGTGTGAAGCAAAAAAAGTAACAGAAATAATTAGAAAATAGAAATAACTGCAAGTGGACGCCGATATGCACCTTATTTATTTATTTATTTATTTATTTGCCTGTAGTTCATTTAGCAACACTGCCAGAAGCTCAGACTATATTGCGTTGAAAGGTAGAATGATGTGAACAACGAATTTTAAACCTTGTGGTGGGAATCAGTCACGGAATATTTTGAGTTACGCTTGAGAGACTGATAAAAACCACGAAAATATCAGGATGATGTGTATCCAGTCCGAGGTCCGAACCGGGCACTTTGCGAATGCAAGTACCAGCGTCACCGCTTGAACCAAAATTCCCGGTACGTAAGATTCTATTGAGTACGGAGGGGCAAAGTGAAAACATTACGCGATAAGGGCAGTGCGTCACTAAGCGTCGGTATTAGCGGCCGGTAACTTCATCACGGAAGGGGAAGAGCGGCAGAAATACATAGGAAGCTGTGATAATAAAAGCGCCAAAGAATTATGATGTGCAGTGGAAATGCAGTGATGGAGAATTGAAGATAAGGAAAGTGACACGAAATATTAATATAAAGGACTCAGTACGCCTGAAATGAAATGTGACGTTTTGGGTAGATGTGTGTCGGGCGGAGGCGAAAACGAAAGCTTAAAGAAAGGACCGTGTGAAAACTGAGAACGTTTAGTGTGTCTGCCGCAGCACATCACACTGCAGTCAATATAATCGCGGAACTGGGGCACAATCTTCGTACAAAGTACAACAACTGAGATTATAAGTTGCCTGTTGTAGTGATGTGGT
>BLKM01000721.1:349505-372005 GCA_013340265.1 Coptotermes formosanus
GTCATTTTTCTTATTCGGTGACAGAAATAACGATGTAGCGTCTATATAAGCGTATAGGCTATTTGCAGAAGATGGCATAGAGTACAGCTGCACAGATTGAACGACTCACCAAACGCGAGCATTCATATGGGTATTGTAAACAAATATTCTAGCGCTCAGCGATTTGTAGCATATAACGGAAGGAAATGTAACACTTGGAACAAATGTAATGTACCTGTAGAAGAACCGATGAAAACTGTCCAAATTTAAAATTGCTGTCTTTTTGGGTGTGACACCTAGTTTGATAGGGAATGGCGTTTCAAAGGCACCTGCTGCATGTATCTTCATTGTAAGAAATACAAGCAGCAGGTACCTTGGAAACGTCAGCAACTCTGTAAATATCTGCACGGCGTCTCATTTCGGGAGGCCCTGTTCTTCATATTAACCGGCCATAAGAACATAAAATATTGATTTAGAAGTCTTTACGTCTGTCCAAACACACTGTCCCCGTAATTGTATTCAAACTGTCGATGTTGTAATGGATAGCCATTAATAGTGGAGACTTTACTCATGCTAGTGCCACCGCCTTAACAATATTAACCTTTTAAAGCCTAGCGGTAACTTTACGTACCACCAGGTTTAACATTATAAAATTCTACGTGGTGCCCACATTGCTTTTATGTGTTTTGTACGGATCTCAGAACAAACAGCAACTTTGCCTTATAAAACATTAAGAGACTGGTTTTTATAACCGAAGTGGAGAGTGTTTATTGCGCGGTAAGAACTGGTCCCTTACATGTAAAACAGATACGCTTCGTCTTTAACCCTTTAAAGACGAAGCGTATCTGTTTTATATAAGGACTCAGTGCGTACCGCGCTGTAAACACTCTCCACTTCAGTTATAAAAACCAGTCTCTTAATATTTTATCCGGCAAAAGTTACTGTTTGTTCTGAGATCCGTACAAAACACATAAACGCAATGTGGGCACCACACAGAATTTTTGAATGTTAAACCTGGTCGTATGTAAAGTTACCGCTAGGCTTTAAAAGGTGAAAGGGTTAATTCATCCTTCACCGAACTCTAAGCCTATTCATGGCAACAGACTCAGGAGAAAGTGCATCTTCATTGTTCATACTTAATGAAAAATGACTGAGTGCTAGGAGGATGAGAAGGGGCTCAATTATTGAGGCATATTAAATTTGGAATAACCGAGTTTTCTCCTCTAACTTGATAATACAAGACGGGCCGTGTAGCATTCGATCACTGTATGTTGCACTGCGTGTGAAGACTAGCGGATTGTAACGAACCGTTCACTGAAGAGTTCTGCTGAAGTGCCCGCCGGAATGTCCTTGGCCTATATTGCACGAATGTTGAAGCCTTCACGGCTTGTTAGCTATGCGGGCTAATTCAGACAAATTTTAACACAGGCGATTAAAGTGTAACAAGCAATAGACAGAGTACCGCTTGAGAATAATTTTCTTTCTTAAATAATAGTCTTCTGGAGTTTACGCTGTGTAGTGTTGTTTCGTAGAATTCTGCTGCCTCCATCTTCAGATTGACTGAATGTGGTTATGGTAGATGCGTCAGCAACCGTCTGAACCTGAACAGTGCTTGTTTGCCCTGAGTATGGAGACAACACTTCTCTCCAAAACGTAGGAACAAACACGTTATACAACGTGGGATAAAACCGTGAAAGGGCATCATTTCAATAACACCTCTGTGATAACCTGAAAACTTTTATTTTGTTTCTTACTTCGTCCCTTCTTTCCTTCTGTATTCCTTTCTTTCAACATATGTTCCTCTCTGTCCTTCAGTGTTTCTATATTTTTTCTATTTTACACTCTGTCTCTTTTGAGCTCCCTCTTTTAATTACATAGGCTCTTGTTCGTCTGTTTTGCTTTTTAAATGTTCATATTCCCCGTATTTCTGTATTTCATTCTGCGTGTTTCCTGTGTAAACTTTTAAAACCTAGGGGGTACTTTACGTAGCACCACGTTCAACTTTCAAGAATTCTGCATGGTGCTGACATTGTGTTTATCTGTTTTGTACGGATCTCAGAACAAACAGCATCTTTTGCCTTATAAAACATTAAGAGACTGGCTTTTATAACCGAAGTGGAGAGTGTTTACAGCGCGGTACGCACTGAGTCCTTATATAAAACATTAAGAGATTGGTTTTTATAACTGAGGTGGGGAGTGTTTACAGATTACCACTCGTCTTTAAAGGGTTAATAGATTGCCAAGCAGCGCCACATATAGGTGTATCTCTGCTGAGAGACAGAAGGTATGGTCTAGCAAACCTGGCAGCCTAACATGTATCGAGTGTGCCATATTGGATCAGAGGTTGCCCCCCAGACCCCTGTATGGACCTCATAGACTGACGGTGAAGGACAGGCCAGTCACAGCTGGCCCACAAGAAATTACGAGTTCCCCCCACTACTGCTTACGACAACCAGGTGCTCATAATTCAAGCATCCTGAAGTTAGGTGGTCAGTAGTTTTGTTGTTTACGTCACCGGCTTCCACTGTTAATTTCTTCCTTCAAAACTTCGTTTTTAAAGTAGTTCTTATTAATAACTTGGCCTTGACCTGCCACAGTGGTCCTTTACAGTGCTGGATCGTCCGGTAAATCCAATGGCATATAAGCTTACAGTACACATTGAGGGAAGAAAAGCCTTTCGTTCTAAAACTCTAGGAAAATGTGAACTTGGAGAAGACGTGACACATCAGCAAGTTCAGTAGGAAACCAACCGTGCGCTGAGGGCACGCTACATCATTTGTCACCCGGATATTGCAGCTCGTGTGCAGCAAATTGGCGGCTGTCTCCTTCCGTACAATATCCGGATATCTTGAGGGCCTAACATTTGTTAGCCTCCTTCGACTGAGGGTTCTGCGGCTGGAGGGGTTAGTCCGGTGTGAGGAGTGCGTCTCTGATTTGCCTGAACGGAAAGGAATGGAACGAGTCCCGTGGTAACTTTAACCTTTTAAAACCTAGCGGTAACTTTACGTACCACCAGGTTCAACATTAAAAAATTCTACGTGGTGCCCACATTGCGTTTATGTGTTTTGTACGGATCTCAGAACAAACGGCAACTTTTGCCTTATAAAACATTAAGAGGCTGGTTTTTGTAACAGACGTGGAGAGTGTTTACAGCGCGGTATGCACTGAGTCCTTATATAAAACAGATACGCTTCGTCTTTAAAGGGTTAAAGGTATTGAGTCGGCTTGCCAAGTTCTTAAACTTACATTTCTGTTCCGAGGAATTGTCACTTAGGATTGTGTTGAAAACGTGCAGATTGCAGAAACTTGCTTATATTCCTCTGTTTGACAGTATTATTTTTATAACTTTCCTCTGATTGGTATATTTAGTGAGTTTATGACGTTCAAACAGGAAATCTGATATCCATACTTATTGCGAATTGCAGTTCCTTTGGACGACAAAAAGTTTCTGAAATGATTAGAGATTTCTGGGGTTATGAAACAGTGTAGATTGGTAAGTAGCTACCAACGTTTCAGAGAAAATTTATGCTTTCTTCTTTGTCCTGCTTTGACTCTGAATGTGGAGGCAAAAATTTCTTCGAAGCACTGGCAAGTTTTTTTCACTCGGCACCGCCTCATGTACCCCAATATTGGTTCCCTATCAGAACTTCTGTGAGAACCACAAATACCTCAGGCTTTTAAACAAAATTCTGAAAATTCGTTTTTGGCTTTATATTTTTTCGACAGAGAAAATAAATTAAATTTTCCAGGAAAATGTTAGTGCATACTCCAGAAACAAGTATTTTCCCATTACACTGAATAATACGATAAATGTGGAGAAACAAGACCCGTGATTTCCTTTCAAATGCTTTGTGCAAAGAGTTTATAAGAGTTCCATCATCATCATGAACTTTGTATAGATGGGTCTTCAAGTCCTGTTCTATAAACCCTACGATTGTTTTGGTCCTCCCATTGTCAGTCTGTTTGGGCGCCAGGTTCTCGTCGCTTTTCCTCTCCGTAACGGAATAACAACTCGAAAGGCGACCCTTTCCTTTCTCTCCTAATGACATTTCCAATTTTGCTGGTATCCTTAGATCTCTCCAAGCGTATTTGTAACGTTCTCTTTTTGTCTCTTGTCAGAATTTCTTTTGTGATTTGAACTAGTCATGTATAATAATAACGTAAGGAACACAATTGGCTGCTTCCAATGTTCTGGGTTTCTTTTTGGTTTGAAATCCGTATTTCACAACAGTTTATCAAAATTATATTGGACTCTAAGGAAGAAATGGGAGGCATTCCTCTAACTGGCTTACGATAAAAATAAAATATTTCAGAACCACGATTGATCTGCTAAGGCCCAGTGGTTGTTATGTGCACCGCCAGATTTGACAGTAAAATCCCTGCACCTTGCACGCATAGTCTATTTGCGTACAGCGTGCAGTTCTCACAACTGACCGTTATGTCCCGTTATAGCATTAGCCGGTAGCCCTTCCCTGTGGAAGCACACGATGCTCCATGTGCGGTACGAAGATTAGTTTTCTGTAAAACGTAGACTCATTTTAGTCTACTCGCCGGACCGGTTCCTGCGGGATTTGTGGCCGACCAACTGCTTCTCTGACCGGGTTTTCTCCGAGTACTTTTATTTACCTGCCAAAACTCCATACTCTTTTTCATGTGACTACTGTTATCGGAATGACAAACAGCAAATTTGGAAACCTTCGAACAAAGCAATTGTCTTTCGGATGTCGGGGAGCAAGGGAGAGAAAAATACCTTTATATTGAGGTATTCTAGTCTTAAAGGGCTTAAGTATTGCTCTTTATGGGATGCTGTGTGGCTGTAGTTTTGTGTCAGTATCTTTATGGGAAAACTGTTTTTAAATTGTAGGGTAGCTGTAGTTTTACCTGTTGTTTTGTATGGATGTGCAACTTGGTCTCACACACTGAGGGAGGAACAAAGGCTGAGGGTGTTCGAGAATAGGGTGCTCAGGAGGATATTTGGGCCTAAGAGGGACGAGGCGACGGGAGATTGGAGAAGACTACATAACGAGGCACTTAATGGCCTGTACTCATCACCAAATGTTATTCGGATAATCAAGTCGAGAAGAATGAGATGGGCGCGGCATGTAGCATGTATGGGGGGAAAAGAGCGGTGCATACAGGATTTTGGTGGGGAGACCTGAGGGAAGGCGACCACTTGGGAGACCCAGGCTTAGATGGGAGGATAATATTAAAATGGATCCTCAAGGAGTTGCATTGGAGGGCATGACTGGATTGAGCTGGCTCAGGATAGGGACAGGTGGCGGGCTGTTGTGGATGCGGTAATGAACCTGCGGGTTCCATAAAATGCGGGGAATTTCTTGACTAACTGAGAAACTGTTAGCTTCTCAAGAAGGCCTCTGCTCCATGGAGTTAGTTAGTTAGTCAGTCAGTCAGTCAGTCAGTCAGTTAGTTAGTTAGTTAGTTCGTTAGTTAGTTAGTTAGTTAGTTAGTTAGTTAGTTAGTTAGTTAGTTAGTTAGTTAGTTAGTTAGTTAGTATAATTTCTACATTACGTGAAGCTCAGATATAATTTTCATATCTCGGAAGCAAATATTCGTAAAAGTGTTTGGTGCAGGACACCCGATATAGGCTTCTCAACGCTGCACAACTGTTATTTGAAACGCTCTTCAGTATGGTGGGTGTTCAGATCGATGGGAACACATCTCTAATTCTCTGCAGCGATACTTGTGGTGTGGTTACTCAGAAATCATGGAGGTTTTATGAAATAAAACAATAAATTACCGCCAAAACCCATGGCAGATACTGCACAAAAACACAGAGAACTTGTTTGAAAAATGTATGTTGCCATGTCACAGACGATTCCAATTTGTTCGCAGTTTGTTCGATAATTTTGGTGTACAAATGTCCCACACTATCGAAAGTTATTCCGCAGCTTGTTGAACAGTGACTTACTTCACTTAACGCAACACAAACGCGAACATTTCTCTTTGTGTCAGAGCAGCCTTACTAAGAAAGGGATCACAGCCTTAATTAGGCGTCAGAAATGCGAGTACTATATTTCATTACTCGCAGCCTCCACTTCCAGTGTAATTGGCTCTGATGTTACCTCTCCGTACTATGATTGTTTCTTAACGAATTAAAGTGTGAAATTTAATAAACGGTAACTGAGAAAATTTTTATAAAAATGGTTTATCTTTATGGCAGTTATATGCCAGTATTCAGTGTTAGCTAAATATGTAGTAAATTCACATATAAATATATCAAAACAGAGCCAACTTATGCACAATATTATTGTTTATTTATTTATATTTTTGGTTGTTCATCTTCTCCCCGACATGTTTCGGCAAGCAACTGTGCCATTATCAGGGGTTATATATCAAATTACATAATCTATGCATGGAATGTGAATATAAAATGCACATCTTATGTAATGGGATATAACCCCTTTGATAATGGCACAGTTACTTGCCGAAACATGTCGGGGAAAAGATGCACAACCAAAAGATAAATAAATAAAGAGTAATACTGTGCATAAGTTGGCTCTGTTTTGATATATTGATCATATGCAGGGAAATGGATAACGTAACGTTCACGTATAAATGACAAACGATTTCAACCTTGCAGTCTGGTAGTTTCTTCCAAATGAAAATTTTGAGTTGGCAATCGTGTTTTTGTAATTAAGTATTTGTTTGATGCTGGAAATAAGAATGAAAGTAAGCTGAATTCAGTATTTTGCTACATACTGTCCCAGTAACTTGTGGGCCAATATCAAGTGTTGTAGGCCTACTTGCTTAACGTAACCCTTTAAAGACGAAGCGTATCTGTTTTATATAAGGACTCAGCTCGTATCGCGCTGTAAACACTCTCCACTTCGGTTACAAATCCCAGTCACTTACTTATGTAAAGTAAACGTTGCTGTTTGTTCTGAGATCCGTACAAAACACATAAACGCAATGTCAGTACAATGTAGAAGTTTTTAATGTTAAACCGTGGGGTACGTAAAGTTACCGCTAGGCTTTAAAAGGTTAATCATCGAAAACGACGGTTCTGCGCTTGGATGTCCTAGATACATTCATAAGACAACCTTGCATTTTCCACTTAAGAATTCCCATTTCTGCCACCATGTTGCAGCCTTACCCGGTCAGGCTACGTCATAATCACCTCCCGCAAATTTAATTAAAAGCAGACAGTTGTCTGGATAACCAATTATGCGAATACTGAATATTAATATCATGCCTTCCTGCTGCATTAAGCAGGGAATTACTTCAAATCGCAATTAAAAGAGGCCCCGAGTCGATCTCGACATTATACTGCATTACATATAACTGTCTTTAATGTCCTTCCGTTAAATACTGTGCAGTCATTTCTGTTTGTAACTGAAGCAAATAATTGATACCTTACATTAGGCGAGGGCCGACGTCGCAGAAGTGATTTGCAGTATTGAGTCATCGATACTTACGCCACGTAATGGCTCTGCTTCAACTGACGTTTTCATAAAATGTAATTTCGAAGACGTGAGACGATTATCATGAACGGTTACGAAATGTGAATGAGAAGGCTTTAATCTGTCTGATAGTGTGATCTCTTGCAGATAATGTGCCGGGATAAATTGCTCGCTTTGTTCGTACTTTATTACCAGAAGTTGTCACAGTTGTAGAGGTTACGTAACCACGCGAAAGGGAAAGACTCGAACTTTCCCGTCACTCGACTACAGAACCTGACAAAACCACGAAAACCCATGGCCAGTTGCTTGGCCCCAGTGAAGTTAATTGATTGAGTACTAATTTATTTAGCGACGCTTTTAGCTCAAAATATTGGTAATATCGTACGAAATAAGTATTCGGGAGGCCGTTGCTTCCATTCTCGTCTCCGACACCGGATGTACCAATTGAACGTTCTTGTGGTCAAAATCAGTTCTTCAGTTTAACGCTAGACAGCAGTAGTGAAAGGCCACGATCGCTTCCTTCCGCATCCTTTTCAGTTCATTATTTACGTGTATAATCATCAGTTTGACTCTATATGCGTTATGCACTTGAAAAAGAAGTGTCGAATTTCTTAAGAAACAACAAAGTTAGCCTGGACAGACAGACAGACAGACATACAGACAGACAGACAGACATACAGACAGACAGACACATATCTTCTTCTACAATGCATTTGTTTTATGCGTTTTCCACGAAGAACGTGTCAATATTAACAGTGGCTTTAAAGATAAACAGTTGTTACCTTCGGATGAAACAGCACTCAGTTAACCTATTTTATAATGCGGTAAGATAAAGTAAAGTTGACTCCAGAACGCAACATGAAGGATCATGCTGTGTAACCTCAGCGCTAGACGGGACCACCAGGTGGGTTTCTTGTTGATAATTAATTATAAAATTCATGGCAGAGATGTAACAAGCAAGGAGCCTACCCAACTAACACTGACGAATCAAAAAATAGCCTTGAGACGAAAGTGTTTAGCGTGAGGAAGGAATGGCTTTATGAGTTCTGCCTGCCTTCCCAAGTGGTATTTTCCTCTAGACTTCCATCAAGTATTTGTGTGCGTGAGTAAGCACAGAAGACAACGAATTACTGTACAAAACTTTACATTTAACTTCAGAAAACCCTGTGGTCTCTACAGTGTTACTTTACATTTGTGTATAGAAAATGGGCACGAGAATTTATTTCCTGCTCGAAATGCAGTACTATTAATGTGTGTTTACCTCAACATCGTGTTTGCCTGTACTACGGACGGCCAGAAGCTTGCTGGTTTTCATTTATGTAAACTCATAATTCACGAGATATGCTATAGGCGAGCATTTAGTAAGCTTAGCAGCGCTGGGCGCTTATGTTTAAAATTAACCTGTACGTTAAAGATTAGTGTCGGAGGCATGGAAAGCTAAATACTCTACAGTAGTAATGGCAGGATACTTAATCTCCTTTCCTCTTTCAAACTTAGTTTTGTTAACATTTTAAGAGCTCCAAAGAAGACTTATATTTTCGAAACCGTTTCTTTTATCTTTATATTTATCTTCCCACCTAAGTCAAGATCTCTGCAGTTGTTTCTTCGTTTGAGGAACTTTTAAAGTCAGAATTAAAAGTATCCTTTAACTTTGTTATTTAATTGATACGTAAGCCTTTGTTCCATGTTGTGATTTATTGTATTTCTCGGTTTTGAAACGTATAAAAGGAATTCTGTGTCTGCATGTTAATATGCATGTATCGTTCCTGAAATACTTAACGGATTTCGATAAAATTTGGTACTGGCGGTCTAAATTAAATTTCTTATTCAGCACAGGAATATCAAGGGCTGTAAATTGAGGCATACTTGCATAGCCTGTCTGGGCACTGGCAGCTTCTTATTTGCACAGCAGCAAAGGCAAGGAATGATAACGAAGCGGTATGTGGTGCGGGTCTGCAGCCACGCTGTTCTTACGCGCAAGTACGAGTGTTGCTTTTACTGTGCACTGCCGGAAACAATGGACAGTAGTACTCACGTGGAATGACAAAATGAAGTCTTACTGTGCAGTTCTGTGTTCTTGGTTCGTTCTTGATTTATTGTGTTTGCTTAACAAACTAACTTTATGGGGCGCAGTCCTGGAGAAGTTACTATTCACTTCACTGACGAAGATATAATATGCCTTTTATGCAAACTAAATCGTCGTCACGGGGTTCACATGGGCGCGAGAGGCTAGACCCATTCCTGAACCAGATGAATTCACTACCCTGAAGATAAAGAGATTACGATCCTCCGAAACGTCATAAATATCTACATAACTTCACATGCCACATCTTCGTATTCACCGCCTTTGGAGCCAGAAGTTTTGCACAGATAAATCCAGTATAAACCCTCACATCACATTTGTTCAATATCCGTTTTAATATTATCCTCCCACTTACGCCTGGGTTTTCCTGCTCGTCTCATCCTTTCCAATTTACTTAAGGACGCTTATGAAACTGTACACGTTACGTGGCATCGAACATTTTGTTTATTGCGGCAATTAAATGGGATTTATTTTAAGGTGCTTTTTCAGAATTTTCCTTGAAGGGCTGAGTAATTCCACAGGGAAGTTTAACAACGACTGTGGGTCTCCTCTTCGAGATTCCAATTTGGGATCTTTCAAGTATTAATAAGTAATAAGCACTACACCGCCACTTTCGATATTCTCTGTTTTCTGAACGTCATTTTCATCATCATCGTCATCACTTCATAATCACCACACTGATATTACTATATAAATAAGACTGTAAGTGGTGGGCTGCATGTATCTGAGTCAGAATTGGGACCAGTCGAGGAACGTTGTGAGCACAGTGATGAAGCTGCTGGGTTTATAAAGTGTGCGGAATAACTGCTCTTGCTGACCAAGGGTCTCTAAAGAAGTACTCTGATGTATAGAGTTAGTTACTTAGATGCCTGCTGAGTTAATTAGTTAGCCTGTGGGGGGCGTACCAGTCATGTGATTTGACTGCTAACATGTCTGCTTTGTATTTGAAACTCACATGGTTCGAAACTCGACGGCAAACGGGCTATCCTGGCTGAATGTTTTCGTCGTCTTCCTCAGCCCCTCCATGGTACTAACTTAAAGAAACTCACGACAGTTCTTATCCAAACACGTTTTCGCCATTTATGTTCATCATCTCGTACGGTTTGTCGCCTTTATGAGGATCGTTATGGGATTCACCGAACTTGCATAGAAACGCCACGACTTGTGTGAGTGTGCGTGTTCTGAAGGTTACAACATGCATACAGACTACACAGATATCGGTTCAAATTTAACCCATAACTGTCGTCTAATGAGTATAGATCCGTCTCACAGCCAACAAATTATTTATTAAGGATTAAAAGTTTCGATGTTAAAAATCTTCTAATCCTTAATAACTTTTAATCCTTAATAAATAATTTGTTGGCTGTGAGACGGATCTATACTCATTAGCTATCATACAAGCCAACGGGGATGACAAATATCAAAATAATATAACTGTCGTGTTTGCGCTGCCAGCTCAGTGGTTCGAATTTCTTAGCGTCCCTGTGGAAGTCTTCATACTTTCTGCACGTCACAGACAAATTCATAGGGAAAATCATGGGTTTGTTTGTCACTGAATGCTTTACTGTCTTGTGACACAGATTTATGTAGCCGAAAATATGTTCCTTTTCTTTTATTAGACATACCCTATAGTGCACTAAAGCTGTCTCGGGTCGCTGTCATCAACTGTTGCCTTTTCACTACAGCTGCTGTCTCGAAAGGTTAACGTACGTGTCTGTTACACTGCAGTTTGTGTGTCCGCTACGGAGCTTCAGTCTGCTGTCCCTTGTCTTTACCTAGATATTTGTGTCAAAAAGGTAAAGGTAAAGCAGTCCCATTACAGGCCTGGACAGGCCCACAGGGTTCCAGGAGGTTGAGGCTCCCAGATTTCTAGACAGTCGGCACTTGAAGGTGGTAAGGTTGTCAGCCCTACGCACCGGCCGCGTTTACCCCCCAGGAAATATTCCTGGTACTCATTTCTGTTAGAGGCTGAGTCGACCCCAGGGCCATAGTGCAATCGAAAGGATTATGTCAATGAAAAAATCCAATAGCACCATCGGGAATCGAACCCGCGCAGTGCCTCAACCAACTGCACCACCGCGGCCCCTAAATATTTGTGTCAAACTGGAATGAAACAAAACTTTTTTTTTAAGATACTGTTTAGCGAGGACATGTGGTGCTGGAAAAGGACGGAGAAGATTAGCTGGACGGATTGCGTAAAAAAAATCAAGAAGAATTACTTTGGGTTAAAGAGACGATGAACTTAGCACCTAAAGTAAAACGAAGGAACGCTAACTGAATTGGGCACATCATGCGTAGGAACTGCCTTATAAAACGCGATATTGGAGGAAAGATAAAAAGGACGAGAAGGCGAGGAAGAAGAGGACGTAAGCAGCTGCTGGATGACGTTAATAAAATGAGCAGATACTGGCACTAGAAAGAGGAAGGTCCCCGTCTGTGCAGAACTCGCTTTGAAAGGGGCTGTGGACCTGTCGTAAAACAGACTCCGTGACGGTGATAGCATGGAACGTCACTGCACATACAGGTCACGCAGTCTTGTTGTTGCAGTGCAGCGACGGGCGCATTAATATTACAGTTCCACAGAGACACAGTGATAACCCCACCGAGAAACAGGATACAGAGTTGTGAAATCCTGTATGTTATGACAGGCTAGGTATTTCGCTGAGGTGGAAGGAAACACGAAGCAGTTGCAGAACATTTGGAAAGTAAAACTTGACCACTGAATGCCGAAATGAGGGGCTAATAGTATCAGGATGAGCCTTAGAGAACAAGACTGTGAGAGTGGGTGGTGGATGGAGCTGAAAACTGCGACTGGAGTTGAAAGCTTTCGCTGTGCTGCGGAGGAGTAAATTGCGTTTTGCTGTAGGCTTGGCAGAAGACAGTTTATAAAGGTTTAGCTAGTTCGTAATATTCGATATGGATACTAAATATGGCGCTCGACATACAGGCCTAACCATTCTGTGTTTTTCCGTTAGCATTAATACTAAACTGGAGCAAGGTGTGTGTTGTGACCCCTTTCACTTTTGGTGGATTGTTGGTGGTTGGGTTTGGTGCGGTGATGGGTGGATAATAGCGTCTGATGATTTTGTATTTTGCCTTTTGAATTTTATGACTTTTGTGTTTTGGGTTGTAATTTCGATTGCCTTGTTTTATTGCCACTAGGTTATTACCTGCAGTGCTGCGCCACTGCCTGTAGTTCACCGCACTGTAAGCCTGCAGAATTCCAGGTGCGGCAATTTCACACGTAACTATATTTTCAACTTTGGGGAGTGCCGCGAGGCAAACGCCTTCATTTCAGTCAGAATAATTTTAACTATGCAAAGAGGGCGAACAGTTGATGTAACTTTTACGTGGCAATTTAAATTTGTAAATTTTGTAAATTAATATTTGTAAATTCCTTTTGTAAATATTACAGACTATTTTTTACTTCGAAATTTTATGGTAACTGTGTCACTACCTGCAGACTTATAAATCCCTTACGCTGTCAGACTGGAGTCGGACTACTACAGTAAAATGTAGGCTGTCTTTCGCCTAACAACATAACACACTGAATACGCCATGGAGCAGAGGCCTTCTTGAGAAGCTAACAGTTTCTCAGATAGTAAAGAAATTCCCCGCATTTTATGGAACCCGGAGGTTCAGTACCGCATTCACAAGAGCCCGCCACCTGTCCCTATCCTGAGCAAAACACACTGAATAAACGACATAGATTTAAAAGCAGCAGGTACGGACTTCTGTTCAAGTAAAAGAAATCGGTTGGTGGCAGCTGTTGTAGGGTGGATCCAGTAAGTGCCCACTCCGTTACTACCGGCAGAACCTCCTCCAAGAAAGCTGAGCTACATAGTTAGATGACCCGCCTGGGGAGGTACTGCAGTATACTATTGGATGAATATCGCGTTCGGTTATTAAATCTGTCAATAAAATTTCAACTGATTAATTGTAATTTTCTTTACCGTTTTATTATTAACTACATACTGGGTGCATATATGTATAATTGTAAGCACAAAGTAAAATACTATTTTCCATTGACTTAAGGTCCGCCAATCCCAGTGGCCGCCCGGTCTAAGGCGTAGGTCTGCGGCCGAGCGTTTGCTGGGATCGTGGGTTCGAATCCCACCGAGGGCATAGATGTTTGTCTCTTGTGAATATTTGTATTGTCAGGTAGAGGTCTCTGCGACGGGCCGATCCCTCGTCCAGAGGAGTTCTACCGACTGTGGTGTGTGAGTGAGATCAAGTGAAAACAAACAACCTCGACACCTGCTGTGAAAAAGTAGGCAGAAGAGGGAAGGACTATGACTTAAGGCCCCATATAATGACAAGGCATGAATTGTAAAATTTTACAAGCATCATTTCTGATGTAGTGAGAAGCTAGGCTATTAAATTCCATTCATCATTTGCCATAGTACGTAGCGTCTAGTGATTTCCGAAGGCTTTTATATCGTTTCTATCGCATCCATGGTGAGCGAATTTATTACTGCAGCTTGAATCCTTACAATTTATATTGTCTACTGGCAGAAAATTAAATTTCCAGATGGTTCGTACAGGAAGCTCCAGTAGAGCACCGTGCCTTGTTACAGGGCTTAGTTACAGGAATGTAGAGACGGGACTGCCATCTGTATTGAAATTGGTGACGTCAGAGACAAACGCAGCCTTTTGGAAGAAAAAGGAACTAATTGTTCTGTTCAATTTGTTTTTAAATTACAGACCCGACGCTGCGTCACACAAATGTTGTTTCCTTACATTTCTTCTTACACAGAATAATTTAAATTAAATTGTTAGAATTTAAAGTTGAACCGAAAAGTGAAATTTAAAATAATTTAGTTTCACTGGATTTCAGAGCAGTGCTTCGTGTTTGAAGTGCCGTGGAATTCGCTGAGTTCTGTAAGCACACTGTGTTGCGCGAGTCATAAATTAATCGTCCTCATATTTTATCGTAAAAGGGAAGTGAATTATAAATTTGCCATACACGAATTTAGTTTCATAGGATGTACACATTTCGAGAAAAATCGTGTGGTCTTCGAACTTCGTGAACAGCAGGGATTTTGTTCTATCGATACTAAAAACATTAAATTTTCAGAATCACTAACTACAGTTTTGATTAATAGGGTACTGTATGTGTCCGTTATTGTTTTTGTAATTGTGTGTGCTGTGTTTTGTTTGAGTGCGGTGTGTTATTTGTGTGTTGTGTCTTATTGTAGTACCGCTGCCACCGGCTACAAACACATTTGCAGTCAAAATAAATAATAATAATAATTAGTGTAGGTGAAGCATGCAAACTGAAAGGAAAATAGAACTCGCCATTTGGTGGTATTTTAGCAGCCATCACAATGAGGTAACGTATTTTGTGTACCATCTGCAGGCTGTTGTTTTCTATTTCAGAAGTAAGTTCTACTCCTGAGACCCAACATCACACACATCTTATGGACCGTATGTTTTCACATAAGATTTTGGCATTAAGTTAAATATTTCTTTTACTGTTCCGCCGAATATTTTTTAACACAGAGTTTCGGACAGATATTCGCAGTGCCTGCTTTCCTACAATACAGCCTTCGCTTGCTGTGCATCATATGTTCCTGATGGTGCGTTTATGTCCTGTGAACACGTAACGCAGCAATAACGTACACGCCTGTGCGTAAATGTCTATAGCACTAAATGCTACTCGAGTTAGATTTTATTGCTTGCAGCCTTAAGTGTACCGTTGTTGTTTAGGTAACATCATCCCATTGTGCTGGTTAATCAGTATTGGTTTATTATCCAGACGAACGGAACATTTGAACGCTGTACGTCCCTTTGTTTGCTGTTATGCAACACGTTTCGGCAGTTTTGTTCGCCCACCATCGGGCAGAATCACAAGCACACAGCCCCTGCTATAGCTTACTTTCCGACTATGTGCTTGTGTGTGTCTGCCTGATTATGGCCGAATAAAACTGCCGAAACGTGTTGCATGAAAGTAAACAAACTGATAATATGGATAATTAATTAATTTTGTTGTTGTTACCACTGTGTCTGTCCTTATTACTGTTGCTAGTGGTAGTCATAGCCATGGTGATACTGCTGGTAGGTTGTGGTGGTAGTGGTGGTGGTAGTAGTAGTAGTAGCAGCAGTAGCAGCCACAGGGCAATGAATTTTGGGCCCAACGGCATTTTCTTTTTTGGCAAGTTCTGTAACTGTGTTGTTCTGCCCCACGTTAATTGTGTCGGCTGTAAACCTGCAGTTCCGTGCCCGCCCCTTACCGTACGTGTGCCTCCGTATAAAACTTGTATGAATATTTATAATCTGTTTTAATGCAAATTTCCATATTTCTGGCTTCAGAGGTCCATCAGTTGCCGCTGTCAAGCTGAGCGCGAAATTACGTTCTTCACCTGCTGCCGTGACGATGTCTCGCGGGGACACTCAGACACTCATGAAGAGCGTGGGGATCTCATAAACCTGATCTTATTCTTTATGAAAGGAATGTAGGATAAACACTGCTACTAACCTCTGAGAAAACACACCGTATAAATGTTAAAAATTCGATCTGTTAGTAACGTTTAGAACAAGTTAGAAAATGTCCGCAGAGTGTAACACTTCTGGCGCGCTCACTGTTAGCGTCCTTGGATCCTAGATTCGTTAAAAATTGAACAAAGACACTGAAAGTGCGAGTATTTTAAATGTGTCTTTTCGCTTGTCACACAGCACACGTCGCAGTATTTCTCCGCCTCTTAGCAATATATCTACAATTACGCATAATCGGTATTTTGCAAACGTCGAGGCACCGTAAAAGGGGAGATGTGCGATTGAGAATTCTTGATTGTTATGTTTAGATGGTTAACTGTCTCTTGGCCTCAGCTCTTACCTCACAAAGAACACGCGCTGTCTCAATTACAAAGACAGGCAAAGGCGAAACGTGATCATAAGTGTGCCTTAGTCTTCAAGTACAGTGCCTGTTCTTTTCGTCTTACTTTAACCAAAATCGGAATGTTCTGACAAATTTCAGTAAATATCCCAAATGTGAAATTTCACGAAAATATGTCTGGTGGGATCCGCGCTGTTTCGTGGGGACATAGGGACGGACAGACGGACAGAATCATGTCCTTTGCCTCTGCTTTTCGACGTGCCTAAAAACAAGAGATGATTTTCTGTCGAATTAGATAAATATAGCTCATGGTTAAAATAAAAACAATTCAACGTCAAAGCAGGCAGTATGGTCCTTCGCACAGATAAGCTGTTCACTAATGGGTTCAGCTAATTCCAGGAACTACACTGCAGTGCACAGTTTGCTTTAGTAGAAAGGCGTAACCGACAGGTTGGTATCTGCCAGCACATGTTCCACTCGACTTTTGATTTGATGAATTTGATTGTATTCGACACTGTTATCTTCTTTGATCTAATATTCGTCTTAGTGCCAGAGCATATCCTGTATAGCTGTGGCACTTCCTTCCCCTTAAATGAACTCGATTTCTAATCGTTTCCAGGATTTAGCTTTCAAGAACACTTACCATGTTCGCGGAATTCATAGTTACTGCAGTCGAGATTACCCGGTTACCCTACAGCTGTGTATTACTCGCTAAGAGTATGCAGCATCGCACGAATTGTGATGTGAATTGTTAATCGGTGGATGGGAAAAAGGGGGTGTGGGAATGAATCTGCCGTTGGATTCTCACGTCGATTGCATAAAGGTGTAATAAAGCAGATTTATGTGATAAGATTCTCTTAAAAGAAGGAAAGCTAACTCTCAATTTTGTACACTGGAGACATCAGATTTATATGGAGACTTATACAGAAAGGACTTAAATAATTCTTACGGCTTTTGAATATAGGTACAGTCTGGTGCAGAAGTACACGTAACACCCTGTAGGTTAGTGGGTGAGAGTTATATCTCGGTTTTAGGCAGGAGCGTCAAATTAAAGCAATCGAAACGTCATTTAGAGTAGCCAGTTACCGAATGGCACTTGAACCCAGTACCCTTTCCTTTGTTTATTTATTTTGCTCGTCATTCTAATTCATTCACGAGATTATAAATACTGTAAACACTAATGTACAGATTTTGCTGCAGGTTGGAAAAATCTTGGTCTAGGAGTAATTATAAACACAACAAAAAGCTTGAAAACGTCTTAAAAATAAAATCAAGGATAACTGCGTAATATAATCAGCTGACTAAATCCATGGAGCAGAGCCCTTCCTCAGAAGTTAACACTCACTCAGCAGGCCAAGAAACTTGCCACTAACATGAGCACTGAATAGTCATTTGCGAGTTCACAACAGCTTGGTCCCAGTCCTGAATTAAATGACTCTAAGCCACACTCTGCCACCCAGTCTCTTTAGGGCCAACTTTAATGCCATTCTTCCTTCTACACCCAAGTCTTTTAAGAGGCTAAGTCTTCTCTGTTGCGAGAGAGGAATACAAATCACAAGCTGCTGAAGACAGGGTACTGTGGAAGATATTTGACCCAACAACGGTTAAGTAAATGGGCAGTGCTGGATGTAACGCAACGAATAACTTTGTAGAATGGCGTATGATATTAAAATATGCTAGTAGGTGCTGGGAATTGAAAGTATATGTGATTAGTTCACGATTCTTCCGAGAGTCGTTTTGACACTGCACAATGTTGGACGTTTGGGTTGTGGTCTGTAGGGGTGAAAATTTGTACATCTATATCTCATGGCTAATTTTAACAACGGGGTCCCCATAGTCATATCTTCGAAATTTATGAAACTTGCGTACGTTTAATTTTTAAACCGAGTGTGTAAAGTTTTGGAGTGACTTACATTTAAAATTATTTACTTGCAATTTTTCACCTCTTTTTCCCTTGATATTCATTTTTTTTGCAGATGCTACGTAATCTATTGTTGTGAATCTAGTTAATTCTCCACTTAGCACATTTTGTAGTCGCATATTATTTGTTATTGTGTTTGGGTAAACGTATAACACACTACAAACTTTTCAGATAACAGTTTGAAGTCTTAATGGGTGTTACACTCGCTTTTTATACGAAGTAAAATGCAAATTTCTTTATATGAACACTTTTGAGAATAAGGGTATAGCCAGGCCGATATTAGAGGCTTCATATTAAACCATTACTCCTCTAAATTAAGTTCCCACGGCAAATTTTATTCTAGCTGCCATTATCATTTCTATTTCAACTGGCCTTAAGCGCGTACTTTGCAGTTGCCATAACATTTTAATGACAGTTCCTTAGCTTGCATTTGTTATTTATGGACCATTTTTCTTTCCTGTAAAAATTTTAATTCAGTGACATTTACTGTCATAATTCTGTAGTGATATTGGATATTATATATATAATTCGGCTTTGCTAATAAAAACAGAATGCTGCCCATAAGAAAATTACATATCCTTCGTAAACACAAACAACCTAATACAAACAACCTAATACAACAACTTTCCTCGTACATACAAAATGCATGCAATTCTAGGTGATATTTTTTACATTATTAATGCTTGCTAGTGCAGATAGACGTCTGTAGGCGACGAGTGTCACAGCGCTTCTGCAGTCTGTCTGCTGTATACGAAGAAACTTCGACGGTGACACACGTAAGGAGTCTTTCCAGAGTGTCATGTGCGTAAGGGTTGCGTCACACAAATTTTCCTGTGACACGGTGCATAAAAATGTAATTACTTTTTAAGCCAAAAATGGCTGCTTCCCTTTTGGCAGAAAATCGGGAGCCGCCGCTGCTGGCACAAGTACAGTATATTGACTTTCCTTATCTTGTTTTATTGCGTCTGAACTGCTGTTGTTTCCGAGGGGTTAACCTCAGTGCTGTCGTTGTTTGTTCTAAAGTGCATTCTGTGCCTAGCTCGTGTTTCTACACGGGATGTTCTGTCATTTTATCCCCTGTGTCGTCCGTATTTTCACACAAAAATACGAGCTTACTGGGACGTATTATGGCTAAGCAGTTAGTCGCCGGCCTGTGACCGCTACAGCCCAAGTTCGATCCCTGGCCATTCCATGTGGGAGTTACGGTGGACAACATGGCACTCAGGTTTTTCTCCTAGTGCTGAAGTTTCCTGTCTCAGTGTCGGTGAACAAGTGCTGTACGTTCTGTTGTTCGCGTCAGCCACGCTGTGTAATCTTAGCAACTGACAGCGTCGTTCCCTAGACTTAGAGAAGAGAGGAGATCACTGTGGCCCTGGAATGGCCACGCCTAAACAAACGACAGCTTTGGAAGTCGTTCAGCATATTTTGTTAATTTCCTCGCCTGATTGTTTTTGAGGTGCTTCAATAGAGGAACAAGGTGGGTTCTTACGACAGTACAGTCTCACGGAGCGATTAATTAGGGCCCAGATATTTTTAATAAATTTTTAACAAATCTTTGGCCTCTTCCGTATGTTTTAGTTTCTAATTTTGTTTCACTTGTTATGTCCCTTGACATTTTTCAAAGCTTTACGGCCGCTGCTTAAATCTTACCGATAATTTTGTTTTCTGTAACTCAAGTTTAATTTCCACGCACTCGTAAATGAGTCTGTCTCAACGCTGCATATTCCAGTTTTCTTTATGTCCTTAGTCCAATCCATATACTTGTGGCGCGGTTATTACCATCACTGCCTGCTTGACTGTACGCATTTTAGAACGCGCAAACCGCTAAATGGGCTTTCGTAAAGTATGATGTTGGAGGATTTTACAAAAAACAGTCAAATATCTTTAGTCATCACATGAGTACGAAACGTACCAGCTTTTCTGTGCGCGTGCACTTTCTCGTTCCTGTCAGGCCTGTGCACTGCTGTAACCGTGCTGCAGAAACTTTGTGTTCTCCACATATTTCACCAACAGTGCTATAACTAATTTATAGCTCCTATCATATTCGATTTTAGCGCTGTTGCTGGGATCCTGTGAGGCTACAAACCGTCTGAAGCACCAGAGAATCGAATGCACCACAATAGTTATGGTATGTGTGTGGAGAAGACTACATAACGAGGACCTTAATGACCTGTACTCACCACCAAATATTGTTCGGGTAATCAAATCGAGAAGAATAAGATGGGCTGGGCATGTAGCACGTATAGGGAAAAGAGAGGTGCACACAGGATTTTGGTGGGGAGATCTGAGGGAAGGCGACCACTTGGGAGACCCAGGCGTAGATGGGAGGATAATATTAAATGGATCTTCAAGAAGTGCGATGTGGGGGCATGGACTGGATTGAGCTGGCTCAGGATAGGGACAGGTGGCGGGCTGTTGTGAATGCGGTAATGAACCTCCGGGTTCCATAAAATGCGGGAAATTTCTTGACTAGCTGAGAAACTGTTAGCTTTTAAAGAAGGCCTCTGCTCCATGGAGTTAGTTAGTTAGTTAGTTAGTTAGTTGGTTGGTTGGTTGGTTGGTTGGTTGGTTGGTTTGTTTGTTAGTAAGTTGGTTGGTTTGTTGGTAGGTTGGTTGGTTGGTTGGTTGGTTGGTTGGTTGGTTGGTTGGTAGGTTGGTTGGTTGGTTGGTTGGTTGGTTGGTTGGTTGGTTGGCTGGTTGGTTGCTTGCTTGCTTGCTTGGTTGGTTGGTTGCTTGGTTGGTTGCTTGGATGGTTGGTTGGTTGGTTGGTTGGTTGGTTGCTTGCTTGCTTGCTTGCTTGCTTGCTTGCTTGCTTGCTTGGTTGGTTGGTTGCTTGGTTGGTTGGTTGGTTGGTTGGTTGGTTGGTTGGTTAGTTAGTTAGTTAGTTAGTTAGTTAGTATGTTTCGAAACGTCTTTAATTTTCTGCCTGTTGCCCCACAGGCTGTTGTTTAATGACGATTTACGAAAAGGTTTAATTTGGCTATAGAACTTAACTGAATCGGTATCTAATGCCACATGGGAATTTTACAAGATGGCCAGTACACATTTTATCTCCAGAAAGCACCCATAAATGTCACGGCTTTCGGAAGAATTAAAGAAGCTGCAGTGTGTTTGCGTCTGCACACTGCAGCGTGCAACGATGGGAGTGACTGGGAGCGTACAGCTACATGTCCTTCCGCGCCAGAAACAAAAGGAGAATTGGCTGCGTGTACACTGCGTTGGAAAGAATTCTGCCTCCTTCTTCTTCTGTAGTGCGGTGTTAGAAAACGGCTTTTTTGGAACACACATTACATGAGACGTAAAACATGCATATGTGCACGTACGTGTACATACCGGGCATTCACATGTCTTCTGCTGTACGTAATAACAGTAAAGGATAAAGTTTTGTTACTGATTGTTTATCATTCCGTATAACTTGTAGGTTAGTTCGGATTTGTCGCCAATTTGAATAAGCATTGAAAATTGTTTGTATAACTAACTAACTAACTAACTAACTAACTCCATGGAGCAGACGCCTTCTTGAGAAGCTAACAGTTTCTCAGCTAGTCAAGAAATTCCCCGCATTTTATCGAACCCGGATGTTCATTACCGCATTCACAACAGCCCGCCACCTGTCCCTATCCTGAGCCAGCTCAATCCAGTCCATGCCCCATCCCACTTCAAGATACATTTTAATATTATCCTACCATCTACGGCTGGGTTTCCCAAGTGGTCGCCTTCCCTCAAGTCTCCCCACCAAAATCCTGTATGCACCTCTCTTTTCCCCCATACATGCTAC
Organism: Coptotermes formosanus; assembly: GCA_013340265.1. NCBI lineage: Eukaryota > Metazoa > Arthropoda > Insecta > Blattodea > Rhinotermitidae > Coptotermes > Coptotermes formosanus. Next base: position 371,523 of record BLKM01000721.1, read on the forward strand.
ATGTCCTGCCAATCTCATTCTTCTCGATTTGATTACCCGAATTATATTTGGTGATGATCGGAGGTTAATTGTCCGTATGACACGGATCACAATTACTACAATAGCACTTCACCAGAAAGTCTCCCCAGTGCCTACTACGATTTCAAAAATAGTTGTTTTTCCCCTGTACGAAGACGTCCGATGTCATTCCACACCGTTCGCTGCAATGAAGCATTCGCAACTTACAACCGCCTTCCTCCCTGTCTTTCAGCTTCACGTTAAAATTGCATTGGCTGCGTCGAGTTCTTCACTAATACTCCCAACAAGCATTACCAGTCCATTTGCCTGCGTCTTGTTACACGTCTAAGAAACTTTGTTTCAGCGCCTTTTTGTTGCCATGCTCACGTTTCCTCAAAATTTGCGATTCACTCTTCCTATTGCCTGAGCCTGTTAATTCCCCTTTTCTACAGCCTACATCAGTCTTTCAGTCATATTTTAAAAATG
>BLKM01000721.1:377005-486305 GCA_013340265.1 Coptotermes formosanus
TGTGGGTGTGTGGGTGTATGTGTGTGTGTGTGGGTGGGTGGGGGTGTGGGTGTGTGGGTGTATGTGTGTGCATGTGTGTGTGCGTGCGTATGTCTGTGTGCGTGTGTGTATGTGTGTGCGTGTATGCGCGCGCGTGTATGTGTGTGCGCGCGCGCGCGTATATGTGTGTGCTTGCGCGCGCGCTCTTGTGTATGTGTGTGCGTGCGCGCGCGTATATGTGTGTGCTTGCGCGCGCGCTCGTGTGTATGTGTGTGCGCGCACGTGTATATGTGTGTGCGTATATGCGCGCGCGTATGTGTGTGCGTGAGCGCGCGTGTATGTGCACCGCGTGCGCGCGTATGTGTGTGTGCGCGCGTGTGTGCGCGTGTGTATGTGTGTGCGTGCGTGTGTGTATGTGTGTGTATATATATATATATGTATATATGACGGACAGGCCATGTTTCAGTAAACCCACTAGGAAAGCCATCCCTCTGCAGAACACACAGTAATTATCTAGTAATACCGGAATGAAACTGAATGTAAATTAAACGTGAAAACAAGTTTATCGAAACATTTCTCTCGTCCAGACAGTACGTGAAAACAACCAGCGTAATATTCCCTGTAAACACTGGATAGCCGAAAATGAATTTACAGCGGAAAGCAATCAACTTCAGTATTATTTCCCGTTTGTATCATTGTACCCCGTACTGTTCTTGCTGGAGTGAAGAAAATGCATATAGATTTATTTGAACAGACGTTCCTGTCGCAGATCAAAAGGCGCTAAACCGGACACAGTAACCTGGCGTATACAAAGTAATTTAACGCGCTACTGAAGAAATAAGAATGGGACAGGAAGAAAAACTGGAAATGTGTATTATTCATTAGCAATCTATCCTACACAGACATCTGGCTCGTTATTTACAACGGAAACGCATTCGGTCTGTTACTTAGCAATTATCAGTTTTGCTTATAAGCAAACGTGCTTAAGAAGAACACGTCCGAATAACGTGCTGATTATTAGGAAACTTGGAATTCCGCTTCGAGCAGGTGCGATTGTACATCATAACTTTGAATTCCGCTTTGATCAGGTTTTATCCACTGTGTCACACAGTGCATTTTCCCTTCCTAACATGGGGTTTTCTTTTCTGTCTACATAGTAGTGGCTACTTGTTACGCAATTCGTAATCTGTGACCCTCATCTGTTGTGTCGGAACTCTGAAGTAGCAGTACTCGTATGTATTGAAGAGGATTAACCCTTTAAAGACGAAGCGTGTCTGTTTTATATAAGGACTCAGTGCGTACCGCGCTGTAAACACTCTCCACTTCGGTTATAAAAACCAATCTCTTAATGTTTTATAAGGCAAAAGTTGCTGTTTGTTCTGAGATCCGTACAAAACACATAAACGCAATGTGGGCACCACGTAGAATTTTTTAATGTTAAACCTGGCGGTATGTAAAGTTACCGCTAGGCTTTAAAAGGTTAAGCAAAAGAGTGGTGAGGGATTTAGACTTAAGTGAGCTGGAGTAACAAATAACTATACAAAAGGAAATAAAAATATTCTGTATAAATCAAACAGGTATTTCTCTAAATGCGCATAAATAGAGTGTGCGGTATATGAGACGTACACGTACGGGTGTAAGTGGGTATGTAAGGTGCACCTATGTCTAGAAGGAATTAGTTATGGTGTAAATTAAAGTGAATGTTTCGAAGTAAATTCTGATTGGTTTGCTGTAGCGGTGATCAAAGACGGAGGTTTGAAATGAAAGAAAAGCGGCATCCCTTGGGGATGTGCAGTATATCTCTGGGTCAGAATCACAACGAATCGATATATAAGCCACCTAACGTCAGTGGTTCCGACCGGGCGAATTCGTCCCTTTTCTTCTATAGAATACTCTTGCGTTTATTTATGTTTATGCTTTTCTGTAAAACAGTCAAATATAAAACCATGATTGTCTTGGTTTATGTTCATCAGAAAATGCTGTACGGATTTTGATTGCATTAAAGTTGGTAATCCACGCTATATCTGTAAGGCGCACTAGAATTCCCTTAATGCCGTGTCCTGCTTTTAATGAAGCCAAGTGTAATTTCGTATTTCATAAAAACATCAACACGTTTGGCTACAGCTTTTGCTTGAAGCGTTTTTTTTTTGTGGTGAATATTTAACCACAAACAGGGAACATTTTTACCCTCCTCAGTGTGGCATTTTGATTAGCTTCGCGTCAGCAGATTTTAATCTGCAAAAACCTATTGAAAACGACGTTTAAGGTCTTACATGCTCTGAGCTTTCAATATATGACAATTTACTTAACACAACTACATCAGAAGTACAGCTTTTTACCATCTAATATTTTAAACTTTTAAAGCCCACCGGTTACTCTATGCACCACTAGTTTTAACATCCCAAAATTCTACATTCTGCTCACAGTGTGTTCATATGTTTTGTATGCATCGAAAAAAAAACAGTAAGTTTGGCCTATACAGCATTCGGTGATTCGTTTTTATAACCGAGGTGGCAAGTGCTTACGGCGCGGTACGAACTATGTCTTTAAATAGAACGGATGAGGTTTCTTTCTTAAAGGGTCAATCATCGCATTTTATGAAATATATCTATTAATTCCCGTGTTTTGAACTTCTAATATGATATTTTCAACATGTAAATATTTGCGAAGTTCTTCGCCTTTGCTATGAACCCCCTGATGATGACGAAGGTTTGTCGAAACATATGTAGGGGCTTATAATACACGTTGTTTATATGTTTACCATGTGCATTTGTTGTTGCTATTAAATTTGCGACAAGATCCATGGTCTATATAATGTAAAAAATCTCTCTTCTGTTCGCACATCAAGACCCAGTTCGACTGTTATTTTCTGTTCCTTGGTTTCACCGTGACCTTTTCCTGTAATTTTTTCCCCATCAATATTCTGCATAAATTTTTCACCTCTCCTGTGCATGCAGTTGCTGTGCTGATCTTATCCCCTTGCAGCATTAGCACAGTAAAAATTGTTAAGTTCCTAATATGCGTAATTGTGGCCATGTTCCTTTCATTTTCTACTTTTTGGTCAAAATATTCTTTTTAACGTCCTTATGTCAGAAGCTGTCTCTAATCGAGAAAGACCAAGATTCACACCCATGTAAAATCATAGATGAAATTATTGTGCCATTTACTATAATTTATAGTATTTTAGATCTGATGCCGGAAGGTGAAACTATTGTAAATTGAACATTGGCTGCCGGTGGGTGCGGTAAGCCAAACGATGGAAAGTCATGTTCAAGTTCGAGAAACTCTTCGTGGAAGTTAGTGTGATGAAACTGTAAGTTATCTTTGGAAGCTGTAAGACATGTAGCCCATACTACAGGCGGATCAAAGAAAGAACAAAGAATAAACCATAAGTTGCACATGGTTTGCTTGCTGGCTACTCACCGAGAGAAAAGCTACAAAGCATCATTGAGACCAGTGCAAGTTACCGCGCGTGTAATCTGCATCTGAGATTGGGCACATTGTGAATATACATACAGTGGGGTACGTGTGACACTACGTGCAGGTGGTTAATGTTACTGAGGGAATAACTAAGGTAGTTTCAGAGTCAGGTTTCTATTGTTGTTTAACCTCGTGAAGCCTAGCGGTAACCTTACGTACCACCAGGTTTAACATTAAAAAATTCTGGATTTGTGTGGTGTGTACTGATATCCTAATAAACAGCGACTTTCACCTTACATATCATTCACACAGTGGTTTTCATAACCGAAGTGGAGAGTGTTTACAGCGCGGTACGCACTGAGTCCTTATAGAAGACAGATACGATTCGTCTTTAAAGGGTTAATGCGTAACAAACAGCAACTTCTGCCTTATAAAACATTAAGAGATTGGTTTTTATAACCGAAGTGGAGAGTGTTTACAGCGCGGTACGCACTGAGTCCTTATATAAGACAGACGTGTTTCGTCTTTAAAGGGTTAGCGAAGTTTTGCAGTTGTAAAGGTTATACAGAGTGAAATGAGGCGTGACGATGATGGTGATTGGTGGGGACGTAATAAATCGTGCCGAGTGAATTGTTTCCTTCTTCAGGGTACAGTATTGGCATTAGTCGCGATAGGCTGGCCACAGCTATTGACACGATCAGTATGTAAAACTCTGTTGGAGTTGTGGTGCGAACCAAATGTTTAGTTGTGCACCACAAACAAAAGGCGCCCGTCAAGGTTGCGGCATGAGTCCATATCTGTTTAATATCTGTATAAATTATATTACAGAATACACCGATACGCGAAGAACACATTCCTCAAATTTAATGTGTTCCATGTCCGTGCACTATATCATACAAGAACACTAATCACCGACAAATGCACAAAGAGAGTTTTATCATCAATCGTAACACACTCCTACATGTTTCGACCCTGCTGGGTCATCTTCAGGGAGAACTTTTCGTTACCGTTACACTGGGGTTGCGCTTTACAGTTGAGTGATAATGTGCTGTTGACTGTGTACTGCGTTGTTTTTGGAGGCTTGAACTCTCCGCGGTCCGGGTCCGGACCGCGGAGAGTTCACGCTTTCTTTGTGCATTTGTTGGTGATTAGTGTTTTTGTAACACGTTCCTCGTTGAGAAGGACACTAACAATTCCGGAACGGTTATTTGCAGATGATTTTGCTGTAGCATCTTTTGCAAGTTGCGTGTTACAGAAGAAAACTGAACTGTAAATAAGGATTGTATAAATTGGAATTTGAAATGCAATCTGATCAAATCTGAAATAATTGTGTTTAAGAAAGGAGAAAATTTAAATCGAGCTGACAAACGGAGAACGAATGGGCAAAATATTGAGGTAGTTTTTAAATTTAATTATCTAGGAATCACGTTATAAAACACAGGGTGCTGGAATAAACAAATACCACCAGCCAAAGCAAAGGGATATGAAGCTGCAGTAGCAACAAACAAATGTGCGCATATCGGTAACCCCAGCGTAACGATACACATGTCGGAGAATATATAAGATTGCACGTGAATCAAAGGTAATATACGGAATTGAAGTATGCGGCTTGGGAGCGGCATGGAAAGAACTAGATAAGGTTCATGGTCGGTTTAATAAGCAATTAATGGGGCTACCAAATCGCACACCCAACAGATTTGCTGAAATGGAACGCGGCAGAGACAGTACGAGAGGCCAGTGTAAACACAGTTGTCACACAGTTTGTTTGTTGGACTGGTTAAGTAGGTAGACATTTGTTTCAATCGTAATCTAGTTGTTCGGTGTTACACAAGCGTTTCGTTCAGATAGTTGATTCGAAGTATTCAAAACTCCTGTCTCGCAATAAACAAAGATACTGCAGTTTTGATATATTTTGTAAGTGGGCGACTGGTTAGACAATTCAGGTTGGTACGTTACATAGCTGATTACTTCACTCACGTTAGTCAAGACGATGGCTAATAAATCGATTAGAATCGAGAAAATTTTCTGCAAAAATCACGTCTGTCTGTATAACAGTGCGTCTGCATTAACCTTTTAAAGCCTAGCGGTAACTTTACGTACCACGAGGTTCAACATTCAAGAATTCTTCATGGTGCCCACATTGCGTTTATGTGTTTTGTACGGATCTCAGATGAAAGAGCAACGTTTACCTTAAACCTCATTAACTGATTGGTTTTTATAACTGAGGTGGGGAGTGTTTACTGCGCGGTACGCACTGAGTCCTTAATCAAACAGATCACCGCTCGTCTTTAAAGGGTTAATGTCAATTAATGGTGCATCGCGGCCTTCTGCAAAACAATTAAACCGTTAAGAAGCCAGGAACCGACTGTAGCCCTCTTCATACATAGTTGATGACGGCGTCCCACATGAAGTCACAGTCGCGGAGAAGTAATGTTTCCCTGGAGAGGGTCGCCCAGAGGAAGGGGAGTCAGTCGATCGATTCATGGTCCACAGGGTGTGCGTCCTGCATAATTAAACCCTGCTCCATTGGAAGAATATCTTAACGCGAGGATCACCCCACAGTATGTTGTAAAAAACGCCCAGTGCCTACTGCGCATATCTGCAGTCAGAAACAGTGGTTGAACAGAACTGTGTATACCGAACGCCAGGATGGAATAGTTGGCGTTCCTGCATCTTATTCGGGGAGTACAGGGTTCAACACCTGATAGAAGTAAATATAGAGACAGTGTATTTCTTCAAATAAAGACTGAGGGTGTTCGAGAATAGGGTGCTGAGGAGGATATTTGGGCCTAAGTGGGACGAGGCGACAGGGGAGTGGAGAAGACTACATAACGAGGAACTTAATGACCTGTACTCATCACCAAATATTATTCGGGTAATGAAATTGAGAAGAATGAGATGGGCGGGGCATGTAGCACGTATAGGGAAAAGAGAGGTGCATGCAGGATTTTGGTTGGGAGACCTGAGGGAAGGCGACCACTTGGGAAACCCAGGCGTAGGTGGGAGGATAATATTAAAATGGACCTTGAAGAAGTTGGATTGGAGAGCATGACTGGATTGAGCTGGCTCAGGATAGGGACAGGTGGCGGGCTGTTGTGAATGCGGTAATGAACCTTCGGGTTCCATAAAATGCGAGGAATTTCTTGACTAGCTGAGAAACTGTTAGCTTTTCAAGAAGGCCTCTGCTCCATGGAGTCAGTTAGTTAGTTAGTTAGTTAGTTAGTTAGTTAGTTAGTTAGTTAGTTAGTTAGTTAGTTAGTTAGTTAGTTAGTATTTCTTCAGAATGTAGACAACTCTGTGCTACTAGATTAGGTAGAATCATAGCCCAGACGACCGTAACGTGAAACATCCCCGGCTTGAGAACATCAGGTTTTGTAATTTAACTTCAGTCAAATATGAAAGTAACCACGAAACTATACGAGCCCCATTTTGTGGAACTAGGTTTGCTCTGGCACGTATCTAACGAAGCGCAAGAACTAGCAGTGTGCTGACTCGTGCAGTGCAGTAACTTAGTGTGGTGAACTTTGCAACAATCTGCGTAATACCAATATGAGGAACAGCCAGTAGCTTTTAGTTTGTACTCTTTACCCAGCACAGCCCAGGCGGTCAGATCAAGGACGGTATACTCGTATAGGACAGTTCATGGTGTCAAACCCCATTAACACTACGCTATCAACAGTCCGCGCTCTGAAGATGTGACAGCTTCATAAATAGGGTAACGTGGTGCCGGAGTTGACAGGTCACAATTCATCATAACATGTTACGTGAAACTGCTACCACGAAACAAATGTCTCGCCCTTCAGAAGTCTTAAAATTGAATACAACTTTGGTATTTGTTTCTACTGCGTGTAATTCAACGTCGCGGTCTATTGGTCAGCACTCTTGCTTCGTACACGTGTTTAGAGGGCCCGCTTTTGTCGGATTCCTGAGTCCCTGCAGACAAATGCCAGGACTATGCCGAAAATGAAACCCCACTGTCAGTTGGTTACTCACTAATCATACCACACTTCGAAGGTGCAAAAACTGACCTATTGACAGCGTCCTTACATGAGCATAAATAAACAAGTGCGTGCTTTTGCTTCGTGTTGAAAGGTGACAGTAGGCGTGGAGGCGCATATAATATTGAGATGCATTTTGAAATATAAGATGTGATGGCATGGAGTGGATTTCTCTGGCTCAGGATAGGGGCAAGTTGCAGGCCGTTGTGAAAATGGCAATGAACTTGTGGGTTCCATAAACTCCTGGGAATTTCTTGAGTAGCTGAGGAAAAAGCAGCATTTCAAGAAAGGATCTGCTCTATTTAGCCAGCCAGCCAGTCAGTCAGTCAGTCAGTTAGTCAGTCAGTCAGTTAGTCAGTCAGTCAGTCAGTCAGTCAGTTAGTTGGTTGGTTGGTTGGTTAGTTAGTTAGTTAGTTAGTTAGTTATTTAGTTAGTTAGTCAGTTGGGTGGGTGGTTGGGTAGGTAGGCAGGCAGGCAGGCAGGCAGGCAGGCAGGCAGGTAGGCAGGGGTGGGTGGGTGGGTGGGTGGTTGGGTAGGTAGGCAGGCAGGCAGGCAGGCAGGTAGGCAGGTAGGCAGGCAGGCAGGGGTGGGTGGTTGGGTAGGCAGGCAGGCAGGCAGGCAGCAGTATACTAATAGGTGTAGTATATACGTAGTCTAACAAGCTGCTTAGGTTTCAGTATACGTATGTTGAAAAATTCGGCCCATATTTGAAAAAGCAACTAACTATCCAGATTATACAAGACAATGATGGTGCCGCCGCTACTGAGTCGTTGTGCTTTAATAAATCAGGGAAAACGAATGCGGACATGCGAGATGAAGTTTCTGTACACTTTGTACGTTACATGGCCATAAAAAAAGAAGAAGAAACAAGGATAGAATCAAATGTGTATAATTTAAGTTGGAGCGCTCTCAGTTGTGGACGTATATTTATAGAACATGCACTAACCATGCGCCATACACATATTCCCAAATTAGTGTGTGAGTACATTCCAACTGGCATAAGAAGTGTAAATCGACCATGAAATATGAATATAGAAGAAGCTGGAAATTGGCTTCTACTCGCTTGCTGCTGCTGAATAGAGTAACATCGAATAAGATGGGAATAAGGTAGCTAATAGTGAGGTGGTGCAGATCGCTGGTCTCAGCAGAAGTCACTAATGATTTTCTAGAAAATATTAAAAAAATTATTTTCGTGTTTTAAGGAAAGCGATATTTTGTATTGCAGTGCATATGCAAGGCTGGAATATTGATTTGTGGCACAGAAATTTGTATCACGCACTTCATTATGAAAACCGTCACTACGTCAATCGGAATGCAGTCCGACGCTTTACCGAACGCGATTTTGCTAAAAGTCAGTTGAGTGACTTTTTTTATGACATCAGCGAGAATCCTCATCTGTCTGATAGCCATGCTCTAAAGTCTGTGTGCCGACGGGACGCACTGAAACTCTCAACTGCAGTGCAGCTATTAGCGTATTCTGGGATTAGACTTCTTTTTTGTTCTTTCTATTGTTTTTAAAGATATAAGGCCTAGGCACTGTTGAGTTGGTGCATGGCAACAGGGAAAAGAGTCGGCGCTTTGGTTACCAGCCGGACGTGTGAATGTGCAAAGCAGGGTAAAACTATTGGATTTGGCATAATTCTGACCGTGGCTGCTGTGGGTGGTTGTTGAACTGGAGCACGGGAGGCGAAGAAGGAGAGAAGAGATGTTTTGCACTTTAATTTTGATTTTGTTTACCTCAGGTAAGCGTTGCTATATAAAGTAAATCTAATAAGATTTAGCAGCAGAGCTTTTGGAATTTAAATTCTTTGCTGTGCGTGTGAGTTGGGAAATTCGGACGGGGGGAGGGGGGGGGGAGTTGATGAGATTGGGCACTCATTTTGCTGACCCACCTGATGTTGGCAGTGACTAGGTCCTTCCCCTGGTGTAAAATATTTGTTTACTGTGACCTAGTAGAATAAAGTACAGTAGTTGTAGCATTCGAGTTCTGAATATACACGCCAGGCAAGGCGCCTGTGCGAACGCCGTGTCAGTAACTTCCCTCATCCTCCGTATCCCAAGTACCACTAAGCAGGGCGCTACCTGATTTAGATACTGGAATGCAGAATAGACGTCCCCTTGTACCGCTCGGGGCCCTTTCCCAAAATCCTAGTCCATGGGGAGCATCCGCTACTGAACTGCAGTTGGTCTAGAGCGGAAACAGTAAAAATCGGCAGGGAAAGCGGACTGTTATCTCGCACCCGCAATCCTGCCGTTACACAACATTGCCCTGTTATCCGGCCAAGACTGGAAATTCACGGCTCCCGAATACAAGTCCAGAACTGCTGTATGTGTCTGTGTAAACAGCTGATGTGATTACCTTGCCAGTCTACTGGTGCTGCAACCTCTGAAAGCCCCGGCTGTCATCCGCTTCCATGGGGGACGGCAGCTTATCTACGTCGGTAGTGCAGCTCCCTGTTCGGTTTCTTATCCAGTCTATCCCGAACCTGGAAAAATAAGACTGAAATTACTGCCATGAAAAGAATAAAAGCATAATTTGCTGCTGATTTCAGTTCTTCCTCAATTTTACGACAGGAACGGAATGTTCGGAATACGCTTGTTTTGCAAGCGTATTTCTTTCTTTAAGAGTCTGTCCACCTAATAAAAACGTGAGTGAGTTTTTGACCATATGAGGGACTCTGCCCTTCTCAAGAAGGGTCCTTCCCCACACAGCTAGTTACATATCGTCTATTGTTGCAGATCTAATTACGTCAGATATAACACTCGAGTCTGAGGTTTGTTGTCCCTTGCAGGCGCATTTCATTACATGTAGCGCTCGTATGTCAAGTTATTCTTAAAGTAAAAGTTGTCGATATTATGAGAAATGTAGTCGTTAGTTCGAACTGGTTGTTTATATTGTGGGTTATTTTAAGGTCAGTGATAGAGTGAAGCTTGGGATTTATGTTTGTAGTGGTTCAGTACAAACCTCAAATTCATTTAACCCCACTGCGTTTAGTACAAGTCGCCCACTACACATTTTAGGGGACGATGTGAATGTTTTACACGGTTAATTGTGGGAAGCGACAGGCAGATATGGTCTCCACATTATGCACTAATTCCGTTAACTTCCGCAAGGGACTGCTTACACATTCTTAAGTAAAAATTTATGACTTGTCTGGAATTACATGCGCCAGTTGTAATTTTTAGACTACTTCTTCACGACATCGTTCGCTTTGTTTTACATTGTAATTACATTAAATACGCTGGAAACGTTGCCTTTCACCTGCAATGTAAATAAGGAAAATGTGCAAAGGCTTTAATTGCATTATTTTATGTGACCTCTTTTACGGCAGCTGTTGAAATGAACGGTTGTGGGCGGCCAATGGTCATGTCTTTTGTTTCAAATGACGAAAGCAAACATTTGAGGTGACGCTGTATCTCAGTAGTAAAGGTCGTATTTCATATTTTCTTTGTATTAACAGGAAACGATTAAAGTACAGGCATAATACATAAATTGTGTCCGTTGGCTATTTCAAACCATATTTGGAATATTTTCACTAATTCAACAGTGAGTTTTGATTATAGGAATACATTTCCGCAACCCTTTCACTTCAGGGATGTTTACATCTGTTGCTGACTTCACCCTGAGCAAATACGTGGCAAACCTTACGCACGTGACATGGAGGAACATAACCTGTATTTCTGTATACACGCAGGTATTTTATCGGAATTAAATCGTCATTTGTCTCAGACCACCGAATTGTTTCCTATCCTTGTGATATTAGATTTCTTTTTTAAATTTTGCCACACGTGGCTTTCAATTATAAATCACAGCGGCTTGATCAATAAATTCTCGTAACCCACAGTCATTGTGCTGTGCAGCGTGGTACTGCCAACACGCGTCACAGGGAGATCTTTGTGTTGGTGCTGCGTGTGTTGATTGTTAAGCCATACTGTCGTACAAAGTTGTAATTGGAAAGCCCTGAAAGGAAAGGGCCTTGTGGGCGACATATGAATAAGTATGAGGATAATATTAAATTGTTAATTAACTTATTATACATTTATTTAGGGCGCCGTCAGTGTCTCCGGCTGTAAAGTCTGGAATGTTAGAATGTTAGAGGGTAATGAATTCGTAAGGCTGTCGAAAGAAGCGGTAGGACCCTAGTGTGAGGCACGACACAGGTGTTTACGTAAAAGAACGAAGTAAGAAAACGAGTATCTCCAATCAGTGTAGCAAGTCCCTGGGCCCAGATATGAACCCAGAAGCTGAGTTTCAGCTGCCGAATTTCGGCGCTCAAGGTGGACCTTAGTGAAGCTGGCTCTGAAAATATGGACTGCATACATGTGTGTAAGGGAAGGCTACAATCGCAAAAGCCTTGCGAAAGATATATTAAAATTTCGGGTTTCTTAAAATGAGTAAACCTTTTGACTGGGTAGGTGACTGCCAGCATCTCAAGAAATGCTCTTCTTCCTGGAGTTTATTAATCAAAATTCAAAATAACATCTATTGATGTCATCCCTTCTGGCTTTAACACTAGCAGCTTCCAGACGAGAACATGAAATTTTCCCGCGGGATTTTCAAGGGCGGAGCTGAAATTCGTTCAAGACACTCTTGCAGGTGACGGTACTAAATGCCAGTAATGTACCGTCCGTTGTTTGAACGTCGAGCTGACTTACCTTCATCCGTGATTTCAGGCTTCCGCCGCGATGCTGATGAGATCTGCGCTCTTCTGGGTTGTGACGCAGCGTCGAGTGGTACTCCTTTTCCACTCGACGCTGCGTCACAACCCAGAAGATGTCAACTTACTTTTAGTTCTGCACTTTCAGTGATTTTTAGGAGCTTTCGCAAAATTGCGTAATGTCACTATCCGCTTCTTCACGTCTGTCTGCCTGCCTGTCTGTCTGTCCGCGTGGAGCAACTCTGGTCCCAGGAGACAGGTTTTTATGAACTTTATATATGACGGGTTTTCGAAAATGTCGAGAAAATTCAAGTTTCATTAAAGTCTGACAAGAATAAAAAGGTACATGACTGGAAGTTCTGTGTAAGTTTATGGTAATATCTCGCTGAATTCGTCTTAGAAGTGTTTCAGACAAAAGCTGTACAGAAAATCAAAACACACATTTTATGTACTAACTAACTAACTAACTAACAAACTCCATGGAGCAGAGGCCTTCTTGAGAAGCTAACAGTTTCTCAGCTAGTCAAGGGATTTCCCGCATTTTATGGAACCCGGAGGTTCATTGCCGCATTCACAAGAGTCCGCCACCTGTCCCTATCCTGAGCCAGCTCAATCCAATCCATGCCCATCCCACTTCTTGAAGATCCATTTTAATATTATCCTCCCATCTACGCCTGGGTCTCCCAAGTGGTCGCCTTCCCTCAGGTCCCCCCACGAAAATCCTGTATGCACCGCTCTTTTCCCCCATACGTGACACATTTTATGTACAATAACTTTTTGCCAAAAATCCTGCGTTTATGAGATAACGTGGAAAAATATGGCAAGAGCCACACAGGCTACAGATGGCAATATAACACGGCGCATGCGCTTTGCGTGCTGGGTAACTAAGGCTACAGACACACACGCACTCGGAATATATAATACTCATTGCTCTACCACGGCAACATTGGTTATGCGAACGTGTCTCAGTTTTGCGTTTATACGTACGTTGCCTGTCTTTTGCTGGGATGGTCACAGTTATGATGCCGCGCTATCAGTGTTCGTAACAAAGCTAATTCGTGTACGTTAATTTGGGCTAATTTGCTGCACTTGTGTACCGACGGCTAATTAAAATCCCTATTCACATACTGTCGTTGACTGCGTGAAATAAATTATAAGTTCACATGTCGAAGAAATTCAAACACAAAATATATTTCCACATTCAGCAGTGGTTCTCGGCCATCTGTATGTACACACATTCAAGCCCCGACACAGTGCCACCCTTACTGCGCGCCCGTGAAATTGTGTAAATAGAAATATCCTATTATGCTTAACTTGTATTTACTGCCACCTTCTAAATACCATTACAAACTGCCGTGAACAAACAGTGGCGCTCTGTCGGGGGTTCACTGTATGTGGGTACGACTCTCGAAGTACGTGTTTACTTCACGCTGTAACACTCTCTACTGACACTATCACGCTGTAACACTCTCTACTGACACTATCACGCTGTAACACTCTCTACTGACACTATCACGCAACGAACGCACAGATATCAGTACCTGTCGGTCCGCCATGCATTAAGCACAGTTTTCGTGTTTAACCGACCAAATACGTTGTTCAGCCCCATTTCTACTGAACAGCCACTCAAAGTGAAATCACACGTGCGCTCGGCAGGCACCAACATTCGAAATTTCTCACCCATACTCAAGAGGACACTATAAAATGTAATTTCTATTCCGGCAATTTCCAAATTAGGGTTCTGTTTTTGATTATCTCAATGTCGCTCAGGTTGCAAACCCCGTAATTGTGCGAAGAAACTGATTATTTCCGTTAATGCGTTAAAAAGGGCCCGCCATTGTCCGCATCCCAAACCAAAAGAAAACAACCTGACCGTCTCACCGTCCCTCTTTAAGACATACTTTAATATCTGCCTCTCGTCTATTTATGCCAGCATCTGTTGAATGTTTCCTTTCCTTCAAATTTTGCGCCCGAATTGTATGCATTTTTTATCTCGCGTTTGAAGGATTTAATGTTACGAAAAATATCTGGATCAGTTTTCGTTTAAATTAGTCGACCCTCATAAACGTGTTGACGGTAACAGCTTGAAGGAAACGTAGGCTATCCACCCTAGAGGCCGCGCAAGTAGAGGAAGACTCTCTGCCTGGCCCGTAAACAGGCTGGAAGTTGTAGGGCGCGTGTTCGCCTTTACTGTGGGGTAAATAACCGACCCCCACAGCTTGCAGTAACGTTTGCTGATCCTTACTTCTGTGCATGTTGCTCCTTTCCATGCTTTTGACTGTGTAAATAGACTTCTCTTGTTAATATTACGGTAAACTGTGCTGAAATTTCAGAAGTTCTCATAGCAGCCTTCCGTTGTTCCACTCCTTGAGGGATAGGCCTACTTACCGGGTGAAGACTAGGTATTTGTCTGCTGCCTGACAGTGGCAGAATATTGTTGGTAGTCACTGCCACCTGGCCTTTCATAATGTATGAGACTGACGCAGATAGAATGAAAACAGAAATTCATCTCTTGGGCGCATATATATATATATATATATATATATATATATCCATTATACCTTTTAATTCTTTCTGTTGGAACGCCTCGAATAACTTGAACTGCTGACGCTGCAATACTTCTTTAATATTTCATTAAAATATTCATTTTCAGTGCAGTTGAGATCTCAACTTGTACAGTGTTACTGGTGATTAGAGAGCCGAAACTTAGCCTAGCGTGGCGGCCCCTGCTGCAACAGATAAAAAACACGTCCAACCAGGAGCAATGACGTAATGTCCCCGCCTACTAACTCCTGTTGGTCCGGAGCGATAAGCTGGCCCCGGCCACAGCATATATAAGCGACGGTTTTGGTTTGAGTAGCCAGATCACTTTCCCTCAGGACGGAGAAGGATTGTGTCTCTGAAACGTCGGAGGATTTTAAACAGTTGACACGGCTGTCAGCCCGAGAAGAGTTCCTACAGTTTTGTCGCCGTGAAAGGCTGAAGACAGATGTCAGGAAACAAAGTATTTTAAAGTACGTTAAGACAATTGCCTCGCACCTCCGATGCACGAGGGTGGCGCCGTCTGTGCTAATGGACTTCGAGAGGAACAGATTCTTTTTAACTGGAATGAGATCCGAGTTGTAGAAGGTTAATTTCCGTACATATAATTGTTTTGTGCTGTAACACTGAGCAGATCTGGTATAATCCCGGTAAATATCGGGCCAGCTTTCGCTTCTGTTGTTGCGGAAGAACCATCACACGTAATTGTGACTGACTGCCGTTACTATTCACTGTACCCGGTTTATATCACAACGGGATGTTCCACGCTAAGATAATAGTCTTAAAGTTCTTATGTATGTCGCGTTCCTTCCTTCCTTCCTTCCTCTGTCTCTCATCCAATGTCGAAATGTTGCTTTTGTATTTAGTCCGGTTGAACTTAACGTGTACACGTTAATTAGAACAAACCAACAATTAAGCACCAAATCCACAAAGCGATATTTACACTGACAGTATCGCCACACGTTTCAATGGACATGCCGCCATCTTCGGGGGATACAAAGCGTTACAGGTGCCAAAGCATCAGGAACTGTAAATTCTTCCTACGTGCATCAAACCTGATCTATAACAAGGATCTAAGAAACGAGCAGTACATGGAAGTAAAGTTAATTAGCACTTCTCTATTACCTAGTTTTTGTACTAAACACAGTCATTAAGTAGATATACAACAAAGTGAGGAACAGATATTAATCTTAGTGCGAATTACCGGAGATAAAACTGCTCGTTACACTAACGTGTAAATATGGACGGTGCAGAACATTTAACATTCGTTAACGTGTGCACCTCTAACCATCCTACCCTTCTCCCACTTTATGTTCACTTGTTTCGTTCATCTGTCCTTCTATTTCTCTAGTCGTACATTCCTTCACGTTGGCACTGCATTTCTTATTATTTCGTATACTCCCTCTTTCCTCCTTACACATTTCTTACCGTTTGCTTTATCTCTGCCGCTTTCTTTAATTCCAAGTGGGGTATTGTCACTGTTACATTTGTCCCCAGGAAGCGGCTTGGTGCGGCAGTGACAATGGAAGTGTGTTGCCATGTACTAGGGTGGAATTTCGGGTGGACTGTAGGTTATTTCTCAGGGCTCTTGTGGTTTTCCTCAGTGTCTCAAGTAGCCGTCGATAGGAGTGCTGTGTACTAACATACTTACAATTCGCAACAATTTTTCCATTTCATTCGTTTGAGTCTGCAGCAGGGTGGACGGGTACCTTTTACGTACCTTCTCGCCGCAACAAGTCGCAGTACCTGAACATGCGCACTCATTCGTTGTCAGTACCCAAGTTCCTTTACGTTTTACTCTTTAAGAGTTCAAGAACGAAGTTTCTCGTACATGATGTTAACTTTCTGTAAGAGTCCTTGAGTGTCTGTTGTGTTTACGTAACAGCCAGTAACACACAGCGCACCAGAAAACTTCGTTCCAGAACAGTGTATTCCAACAAACACGAGTTCCATGACCCACACAAAGACATATTTACCCATTGTATCTTCATGTTTTCCCCCTGTTCTGACCTTCCTTATATTCCAGTTTCTACCGCCAATTATTTTCCCACTCTCTTGTATACTCTTATACCACGGTTCATCAAAGGCTCTCTGAGAGACGTTATGCAGTTTCTCGAGGTAACTGGAATTGAACGTACCAACGTGAGCTAGCAGTAGAGATCACATTTTTGGCGTACCTTTGGCTAAATCACATGGTGTGTCTCACCCGAGGACAGAGATTGGTTGTGACTATTGTCTGAAGTGTGTGTGTGTGTGTGTTTATATACGTGTGTATATCTATGTGTACGTGTACGTGTGCGTCTGTGCACGTGTGTGCAGGTACACAGGTGTGTGTGTAGGTAGGTACATACACATTTGGGTACGTACTTTCTTTCGTGCGGGTTCGATTCCCGATGGTGACATTGGAATTTTTCATTGACATAATCCTGTCGGCCGCACTGTGGCCCTGCGGTCGACTCAGCCTCTAACAGAAATGAGTACCCGGAATATCTCCAAGGGGTAAAGGCGGCCGGTGCGTAGGGCTGACAACCTTACCACCTTCATGTGCCGACTGTCTGGAAATCTGGGAGCCTCAACCTCCTGGAACCCTCAGGGCCTGACCAGGCCTGTAATGGGACTGTTTTACATTTTTTGTTCACTTTCTTTCGTAATTGTATACGTAGACGATAGTACGAAGTACAGCCATAGGATTTTTGTGCCCTTCCCATGATTTTACAGTTATTGATTGGGAAGTCAAGTGTGCCCCAGTGTAGTGATTGAAGGATTTGAAGCAAAATACGAAGCATTATTTTTAGAGGACGTTTAGTTACAACACGGACACGTTTTCTTTCTCCGACATCATCGCGCTGGATAGGCGTGTATTCGTGTCTTTAAACAACAGTTCAGCTCTCAACGTAGGAAAGAGTCCGCCTTTAATGCTTGAATTAATTACGATGGATTCCCTTTATACTGGAAGCGTTGAAACGAGACGCTCTTGCAAAGGGGCTTGTTTGCCTCCTCCAACTTGAACCGATTAAAAAAAGCATATTTGCCACGTTGAGTGGGCATAATGCCCTTTTATTTCAGCGAAACAGCATTTAAGCTGTAAAATCGCATAGGATCATAGCAATGGCTTTAGGAAACGTGGCTTTCATTTGCCATCGACTGCGTAACATAGAAGCAGGTGAAATAATTATCCAATAAAAACACAGAATTCTGATGAACCATCTTTTTAGGTGAAACTCGATGCTGAAGTGTAAACAATTTCGAGTTTGTTTTTACGTTAAAAATATTGTATGGTGATGGGTTTATGGACTTTATCCATCGTCCGAAGAGTAAAATATTAAAATATTAAGAAATTAAAATCACAACGTTTCGGAAGCTGGCTCTGCTTCCGTCCTCAGGTGAATGGAGGGGGAGAATAGAAGAACACCAACAGAGTAGGTGTTCTTCTATTCTCCCCCGCCATTCACCTGAGGACGGAAGCAGAGCCAGCTTCCGAAACGTTGTGATTTTAATTTCTTTAATAATTTCAATATTTTACTCTTCGGACGATGGATAAAGTCCATAAACCCATCACCATACAATATTTTTAACGTAAAAACAAACTCGAAATTGTTTACACTTCAGCATCGAGTTTCACCTAAAAAGATGGTTCATCAGAATTCTGTGTTTTTATTGGATAATTATTTCACCTGCTTCTATGTTACGCAGTCGATGGCAAATGAAAGCCACGTTTCCTAAAGCCATTGCTATGATCCTATGCGATTTTACAGCTTAAATGCTGTTTCGCTGAAATAAAAGNCCGGGACCCAGTGCAAGCCAGGACCACAGAGAGTTCACGCCTCCAAAAACAACGCAGTACACAGTCAACAGCACATTCTCGCTCAACTGTGAAGTGCAACCTTAGTGTAACGACAACAGAAAGTTCTCCCTGAAGATGACCCAGCAGGGTCGAAACATGTAGGAGTGTGTTACAATTGATGAAAAACTCTTTGTGCATTTGTTGGTGATTAAGGTTATTTCATGTTTTGGCTAGAGTTGAATTAGAAACTTTTAAAATTGTACACGTTTGTATAAAAGGTGAGATCTCAAACTTATTCTTGAATTTTGTGTTATGCATAATTTCCTGAACATTTTTATAAATACAAGTGCCTGATTGTGTCTTTGAGAGGCCGAAACATGTAGTACAATCTGACATTAAGCAATTGTCAGCACTGAATTGTGACTGAGGTTCTTGTAAGTTCCTTTTATAGATAGTGTCAGAACGGAACGTGTGCACCAGAGTTTCTTCAGGTTTACTTTGCGCTAGGCATACCGTTGTTAGTTGGATCAGTAGGCAGTAAATGAACTGCCGTGGCCGCAACTTTACAATACAAAGAACTGCACAGTTGTGGTGACGGTAATTCATGTACTGAATTTTGTTCGTGTTTCGTTTCACTTTCGTATTAAATGTATTGCACACCTATATTTTTCTGGATGTAATGGCAGGTAGAACACGAAATAGATGCACTTTATGCGTAATTTATAGAAAATCATAGAATAAGGACACAGCGTAAATGGTATGTATTTCCATCTGAAACTGTGAGACAGTTTACAAGTAAATTTTATTTTGAGCACCCTGAAATATTATCATACAAACGTGGTTTCGGTTTATCGGTCCAAAATATTCGTTACTTTAAACGAATTTGAAAGCGAGCTGTTAGAATCTCTTCAGAATAAATAATAATCCAGTGAATTGACACATAACACAAAGTACAAATGTGACTCTAATGTACACTTTTTGAGACATTTCTCGATGAAACTGTAACATGTATAATGTAACGGATAAGAAGGTGTAACAAAAAATTTTGATGACGTCAACAAACAATAGAATCCTCTCATTAGGAAATCTGCGCTTTTCATCTTGTCGTGTGAAGGTGCGTTACGTATTCAAGGTTCAAAAGGAATTACATTACATTTACGAACGAGTAATTCCCATGGCTTCTTTGGGGGATTAACTATAGATTGAAGAACTTGATGCAATCAAAACACAAAGATTTGAAAACAAGCCCTTCAACTGAAACTAATTAGGATCAGGGCGATATTGGAGGACCAAGAAAACACGAAATCCTGAGAGATCCTTAATCTAATCCGTGAAATGAAGAAGAAGAAAATACTTCCTCTTTCCCCTGTGCTGGATGACATACTGAACGCAATACAAGAAAACGTGGAGGTCTTTATCCTTTTATTCACAATAAGCTGTGCGAACAGCATATTCATACGTTACACTGCTTTACGAATTTTCACAACTTATTTCTAACCTACGAATTCGTCGCAGTACCGATAAAACGGTTATTGTGTCTGTAACGGTGATGACAGCAGTAACTAACTATACGGGTGTAACCCGTCTAGCGTTTTGGCGCTCTTTATTAGTGCTTGACTTGTCAGTTAAATTTATTCCTTTGTCGTTTTATGTCACTTTAACATTTTATCTTCCACGCCACAGAAATATCGGTGTCAAAGTGATCTGGTATGCACCGTTCCTACCATATTGGGACAGACTTCCATGCAATTTGGATCCGTTTATCGCTTTAAATTATGGTTAGCGTATAAAGAATGTTCGAGGTTTATTTCCGATTTTACATTTTTTTTTGGCGTGTATATAAGCCAATTCATTTTCCTTGGTGTCGGGTTAATAGTCCGTGTATGAACTTTAGAAAGGCGCAAATACTCATACAGGTCGATTCCTCTAACCCACCCTAACATTTTTCTATAATGTGTAGATATACAATATTATAAAGACAGATTGTTTGTCTGCAGGAGTTCAAAGTTCAAATTGTAGGTAGATTCTCTGAAAGGGCACAGAATAAAACTCCTTGGCTCGGCTTGAGGTATCTACATCAGTTAACATAATGAAGGCGCTTCTGGCTGTCAGATATGCGAACTGCGCAAGTGTACGGCAGTTCTGGCTAGACAATTGAGTAGAAGCACCGCGTTTTAATTTTAAAGTGGGCCATCCCGGTGTGTATTGACAATAAATTATAGGAAACTTCAGAAGGCCGTACAGCGCAACGTTAATTTTTAAGATATATTTAAATATTAAAATTACACACTACATGTTTCGGCACTTTGACTGTGCCATCGCCAGGTTTGACTTTACAGAACCTTTTTTTATACAGGTCCTTATTGCAATTTCTGATATATCAAGTGAGATCTCACTGGTGTTACTGAGTAAAATAATAGGAAAACCAGTTATCAAAAATAATAATTGGCTTGGTACTACGTTACTCAGTAACACCAGTGAGATCTCACCTGATGTATGAGATATTGCAATAACGACCTGTATGAAAAGGGTTCTGTAAAAGTCACACTTGATGATGGCACAGTAAAAGTGCCGAAATATGTAGTGTGTAATTTTAATTTTTAAATGTGCCCCTTTTTAACTTACAAAATTTTGGCGGAACCCTCATGTTGTGCTTCTATGATCCATTAACCTTTTAAAGCCTAGCGGTAACTTTACATACGACCAGGTTTAACATTAAAAAATTCTACGTGGTGCCCACATTGCGTTTATGTGTTTTGTACGGATCTCAGAACAAACAGCAACTTTTGCCTTATAAAACATTAAGAGATTGGTTTTTATAACGGAAGTGGAGAGTGTTTACAGCGCGGTACACACTGAGTCCGTATATAAAACGGACTCGCTTCCTCTTTAAAGGGTTAATTCAGGAAGTAAATTTCAAACATCGTGTTACGAAATCAGGGATTGCTGCAAACATCTTATTCGTTACAATAACAAAGAAGTGTCTTGACTCTGACTCGCAGCCGTGCGGATGATAGCGAAAAACGAGTGATGGCTGGAGGATCAAAACTGGCTGCAAATCTGTGTCAGTTAGGCGAGCCCTTCCAATAGCTTCTCCTCCTGCTCCGGGGGTCCGGGGCCCCCAGGTTGGCAGTCACTTCTCTACTGCATTTCATATGAATGACAGTAGTAAAATAATTAATGGGAGACTGCAGGAACTTTGAAAGCGGAAGATTTCCAACAGAATTTAATTTAATGAGGGGAAAAGAGAAATGAAAGAAGAGAAACAAGAAGGACGCAGACCTCGGAATGCCTAGCGACAACCGTCAGCATGATGTTTATTGCCTTCTCTTGTTCTTCGGTTGTTATGGCACAGCCATTGACATCTCAGTTGTGAGCATTATATCTTCTCAGCACTAACCCTGTAGGCTAGAAGTCTATGAGGCGCAGACTTCTGTGAAAACGTAACGCGACACGGACTTACACGTTGTTAAATCTGTATTGCCAAATAGTGTTAAACGTGACGTTACTCTTATTTCTAGCGACGGATGTAACTGAGTCTAATAACTTCGGAATCGTCGCGCCTTCACACTGGCATTAATGTAAATGTGTTGCTCTCCTCCTTTCTCAGGAAATAACATTTTACAATTATTTGCTCCTCTATGTTTTCATTTGCCTTTCTCCCTATATCTCTCTTATATTTCTTTCCTTACGCTTCCTTTCCTAAATTTTCAGCGCTTTTTTCTTTGTTTCTTTTTATTCTTTCCTGCGCTTCTCTCTTCTATACATATATATATATTTTTTTTTTGCGACCCCATAATGTTCTCGGAAACTATGCTCAGTGCTGCCAGGCATGGTGTCGAACGAACTGGAGGCCATTAAATGTAAAACTAGTTCTTCTTGCAGCGTGGTGGTTTGTTTTATGGTCAGTTCACGCTTCAAGGGGTAAAACAGTGAGTTCCGTACCGTATTGCTGAGCTAAACGTATCGTTGTGGACAGTATAAAATACCGCGGAGTGCCAACCGAGTTGGTACGTGCGGGCAGACGGAGAGACATGACGAAATGTTAGGCCGCCCTGTTAGCAAATTTGCGAACTCGCCTATTTAATGTACACTACTTTTGAAGATTCCGTTCATACATCACAAAGAACAAAAAATGTTGCTATGGGAAAGAGTAGCCAGTCAAATAATAGTGTGGGCAAAATGCGGAGCTTTTAGCGGTGAATTTGGCCGTTAGTGTAATACTCACTACGCTTCAAAAGGTCGAGGATCAGACAAGAAGGACGATTAAATTTTAGTGTGTAACAGAAGTAAAAATACAAACGAAGGAGAAATTGTAACTGGAGAGAATAAATGTATGAAGGCTAAGAATAAGGAACAACAAAGCTGCTATGTTCCATCCCGTCTGCAGTAGGGCGTTCATGGATTGTGGAAAAGCGGAAGTAATCTGTGTCGCTTGTTAGACGTATCTGACCGACTTCCGCTAATCCCCCTTCCTCCTCAGACTGGTTTTACTGATACTTCCTATGTGGACACTCGATCGACGTTTCGACCACTCCAGTACAACAAACATCTCGTCTTCTTCTTCCCCCATGTAGCGGAACCAATAAGTGAATGCCTGAGTGAAGACCTGATATGTAAGACACTAAGAGACATTGACTTATCTCTGTTACTGTACAGGTGATTTTTATTGTTAAAAACGTCAGACGATATCTTCGTTTACATTTCGTGTTAATTAACGTGCATTAGCTGCAGATCTAGTTTCGTCTTCAAGAGTTTAGTAGTTAATTTCTCAGCTCTGGAGGCTAGCTATTTTGATGTCCTCCAGAAATTTGGGGAGAGAAACTTAGAACAGGCTACAGAAGTGCCAAATATAAATATCCACAGATTAGACGCTAAAAACTTCGTGCAGTTGCGGAAATGTTAAATAGAACTGATAAACGTAAAAAATCTGAAAAAGAACTTTGTAGTGTATCCTGTTTGTTCTGTGTTGTTGAAAGTTCGACGTTTCAGAGACTTTTGCATGTATTACTAACAGCGGAAACAAGACCACTAGGTTCTGACACCGCTGGCAGTTAAGGTTTTGTTAGTGACAGAGACCTCAAGGTCTGACCAAACGTTTGTGTTCGTACGTTAGAATTTCTGTATACAGTTGTTTATATTACCTATCTGATTGTGGCACACAAGAACATGTGTATAAGTTTAGATATGCCTGTACGGTGA
Source organism: Coptotermes formosanus (assembly GCA_013340265.1). Taxonomy (NCBI): domain Eukaryota; kingdom Metazoa; phylum Arthropoda; class Insecta; order Blattodea; family Rhinotermitidae; genus Coptotermes; species Coptotermes formosanus. Next base: position 400,588 of record BLKM01000721.1, read on the forward strand.
GCTGTCTGCATACCGCAGTAAGCACAGGGACTGACCTGCGGGTTGGACGTCCCAGGCCCCTGGCCTGCTTCGCGGCAGGGACAAGAATTTCGTCTCTTCTCCAAAGCGTCCAGACCTTCTCCGGGCACACCCAGTCTCCCATTCAACGGGTATCGGGGTGTCTTTCCCAGGACTAAACCGACCGGCTTGTGAAGCCGACCACTACCATCTAGTCTTGACCTTAAGAATCAGTGGAGCTGTACCTGCAATGCACCATATGCCTCCATGGCGTAACCAGGGACTTCACCTTTAGATACGCATATGTGGCGTTATTTTACTTTATTAAACGTTGGATTGATGTAATTGAAATCTTGGTGTGGTAGCAGATCACGACAATCCTGCGCCAATTCCTTGTACTACCCATCTTCAGAGTCGGTCGTCGTGAATTTCCTCTTAAAATTACCTTCACTTGATCTGGATATTCTGAGGGGCCTCTCCTGACAGTTTTACTCAGTTATGCAGTCCACGCCTTCGCCGTTCGCCTTGCATTCTCTCCCCGGCGTAGCGCCTTAGATCTCGTTATTTCAGCACCAGGTGACCCGCGGTCTAAGGCGTGGGCCTTCGGCCGAGCGCTTGTTGGGATCGTGGGTTCGAACCCCACCGGGGGCATGGATGTTTGTCTCTTGTGACTGTTTGTGTTGTCAGGTAGAGGTCTCTGCGCTTGGCTGATCACTCGCCCAGAGGAGGCGTACCGATTGTGGTGTGTGCCTGAGTGTGATCTAGAAATTTCCAAAAGGCGGCAGCCTAGGCGCGATTTGGGCTGTAGCACCACAGGAAAGGAAAGAAATGTGACCTGTATAACTCACTAATTTTCTCGGTGTATCATATTCTGAACAGCTCACTTCCCTGTCTAATATTCGACATGATTAGGCAGCTTTACGCAAAGGAAGTCACTGACAGACTGCACTACAAGATGAAGTTCCCTCCTGTGCAGTTTTGCTCCATATCCCAATTAGTTCGTATCTGTGAGGTTCAAATACTGTTCTCCGAACTTTGTACACTAATACCTCCAGGTTCTGTTCTTCCCATAAAGCGAAAGGACAGAGCCCGAGTTAAACATCTCTCTGCGACAGAGACGTAATAAGAGACTCGCAGAGATTTATAGAAACAGCAGCCGTCTGATCATAATGTTACCGTGTTTGTATTTTACACTAGAATCACTCTGCACGTAATTCTACGCAAGTGCTTCGTTACATCCAGGGGTGTAACTCACTATATACCCGCTTAAGAAATAAGATCTTAAGACAGACGGTATTATTATATACAACATACATATTTATCCCATATATGGACAAGATTTTATCTGACGACAATCTGTCACTTCCCGTCGGCTCGCTTATATTTTACATACAAGCGCAGTGACCCGCTCGCTCCCACACTGCTTTTCGGAAGGTATATATAAGTGATCTGCAACTGAATTATTGAAACGGTCTATGGCGATGACAAAATGCGGAGGAGGAGCGCGGAAGGCAGAAATCAGCAGCTGTTTCGAAAGTTTGGGTGTAAATACGAAAGTGTCATTTCGGTTTCTTGTCCCGATAGAGATTAAGGTGGGGTTCTTGCATTTCAGCTAGCATTCCCTGTCAGTCTACTGTGACAGCTCATCACATCAACGTACTTTTCCTTAAAAGGCTGCATCGGCTGAGGCGTACAGCAAATTGACCTTATTGTGTATTAATTTGCCTGCGTGATACTTCAATTGGCGTCAAATTGAGCTCAATCCATCCTCGCAGCTGAATCAACGATTTGGAATTCACAGCGAAATAAAACACCTGCGCACAGAAGCTGTGAACGAACGGTGTCAATTAAACAGATCTAGGCCTGTCATCGCTGCCTCATACAAGTTGAACTTCCGTAATTCTTTGCAACGCGCCTTCTCTGCGATCCCGTACAAACCTATCTGTTTATTTATTTGTGTATTTATTTATTTATGCTCTAAATTACCAGCTCATTAAATAACTAAAAGAAAGAAAGAAAGAAAGAAAGAAAGAAAGAAAGAAAGAAAGAAAGAAAGAAAGAAAGAAACGCAAAAATACCAATTATATTGCCTTCCAGATGTGTTCTTCACAGATAGCCATTGTGATGTCTAAGTTGCCCGTTTGTTACGCTATATATTATCAGTGGTGTGATCGTATGTGTAACGGATTTATTATGATGTAGCCAAAAATAGGGTGGAGCTGGTTTGCAGCCAAATAACGTGTTTGGTAAACCACCTTGGTTCACTGACACGCATCCTAATCTGCGAGCAGTTTATGGCTGAAGAGATGATAAACAAGCGAACTGTTTTCTAAGACTGCATTCTGAATATAAAGTGGGTACAGTCTCACATGGAATTGGTTGTTGAACAAGTGGCACTGGAATAGGCTTTCCTGCAAGCACTTCGGTCTTTCCATTCCAGCATTATTCCACCAATACTTTATACTGGCACATCAGCCATGCATCATCGATGCTATATAGTCTTAGAAACTGACAGCATCGCTAAATAAGACGCTAAAATAGAGGTAAAAATACATTCACGAGAGGCATTAGCCAGTTACAAATGTGCTGTGGCCTTAAGTTGCTTCATGATTCAGAGATAGAGGGAAAAATAAATAGGCCTGCCTCTGCAAAACTTCAGTGCAGACTTAACATTACAACCATTACTCACTAAGTGTGGTATTTTTAATTACCATGGCACTTCTTCCGTCTGTATGTATCTGGTTCCTGCTAGACCCTACTGGTTGAAAACAGTAACAGGTTTTCGATTTCCCTAAAAAGCTGTAAATTCCTTGTCCCGCTGAGCGCCTCTTAGCCTCTCAAGAAGACTGCCTCATTAAACTAGTTAAAGCGTTACGGCGTACTTCGCAATACATTTATTGTTTAACTTACTGCAACAGAATGAAGGAAGAACTAAGAGGAATATAATAATATTCAGTTTTACTAATATTTTTGTGTCACACATAAGGTGGTGCCCCAGACGTCCGTACTATAAGGGCGAAAGCCTACGGCCGCGCCTGTACGTTTTGCGAAACTTCATCTTAACCTTTTAAAGCCTAGCGGTAACTTTACATACCACCAGGTTTAACATTAAAAAATTCTACGTGGTGCCCACATTGCGTTTATGTGTTTTGTACGGATCTCAGAACAAACAGCAACTTTTGCCTTATAAAACATTAAGAGACTGGTTTTTATAACCGAAGTGGAGAGTGTTTACAGCGCGGTACGCACTGAGTCCTTATATAAAACAGATACGCTTCGTCTTTAAAGGGTTAATCTGGTAGAAACTTACAATAAAAGTTGCTTGTAGCGGAATTTTGGGTCGCATCAGACAAGTCTGCGTCTAACACAAATATTTACTGCCGTGCAGACAAAATAAAGGACGGCACAGTACACACGCCATGTCAGGAATGTACGTTTCAAAGCATCACGTCTGTACTACAGCGGTGTGCAGTTGCACGTACCTTGCCCACATCCTTCCCTCACGTAGTAACTGATTTTCGGGTAGGACAACAGCGGAGTAGTGTTCCGATACGCTGAAGTATCCAGACACGCTGTGGGGCCCACCCATCCGGCTGTTTAATGGGAAAGTGTGGCGCTGTCCCCTACAGTAAATCGGCCGGGGCGCGAAGCCCACCACTGTCCTCTATCTATTGCCGACTTTGGGAATGAATGGAACTCTACCTCCACTCTCCCTATGCCTTCATGCCCTGCTCAGAGATAACTTTGCCTTTATTTTCGTCCCTTCTTTCTTTCCAACTAAACTTCTCAGTTTTTCTTTCTGAAGGTTCTTTATTGACGGCGGGCTCAGTTCTTTCCCATGTGTAACAGGACGGTTTCTTGTCACACAGGTTTTAAGAAGAAAAGAAAACAAATATCCAAGAAAATTATTTTCCGTAAAAGTTGGGGATTTTCTTTCCGTTTTTATGACAAACTCTCTCAGTTTGTTATGGGTGATTTCTTTATATCTTTTTACTCTCTATTCTCGATTTCGGACAGATTTTGGTTACTCTTGTGCCGTTGCGTATAGCTTTTACATTAACATAAAGTACTGCAGACCCATTGATTTGCAGTTTGCTACATCAGGCAATGCCGAACAACTCGCGTATTATGACTCTGTAACAAATACCGGTTCCGTGGGATTACGTGTGCCGATAGATCCGGGTATTGTGCGATCAACACTTTGTGTTCGGGACACACGAGTCGGTCTGGCTACCGTTTTAGTGGTCCAGATAAGCACCTTATGTGTTGTCTCTCTGACACTGAGCTTGGAGCAACTGAAATATGTAATATTGCATCTCGTTCCATCAACAGCCATGTAGTCTATACATGTCGCGAGTATTTTAGACCAAGAAGGACAGAAGGACAGTCCACGGACTGGGGTATTCTTTAAGATTTTACTCAGGCAGTCAGTGGTCCACACTCCCCGGCTTTATAAGGAAGTCGAGATTTTATTACAATGTTTACAAAAACCTCGAAATGTGACCCTATCCTACAGTAATTCTATCCATTCCAATATCTCACACCCTCTTTCACTAACCCAGTTGCTCGCTTTTGCAAACCTGCAAAAGGCAACCGTTAGCTTCGACGTGTCTGTCTGCCCGCATGCAACAAATCGGCTGCCACTGGACGGATTTCGGTGAAATTATATACGGGAGTCTGTTGCGCTATTTGTGCCGCGCGTATGCTTGTAAATGGTACAGCAACCGACTTACGAACTGGATAAAATATATTCGTCAGCTATTATAAAACTGCTACATGTTTCGGCGCCGACGTGCCGTCATCAGGGAGCCGTGCAGTGCAAAGGAAAGTAATCTAGTTACTGTGTCGCCCTTACAGAGGTGATTAGAATAATGAAAATTAGAATTCTGGAATACGTGAAGTGGACAACCATAAAACCACAATGTTGTAACATTAGAAGTATGTTGAAGAATTAAAAGTAAGCCGTTCCATACCTAACAAAAGCCGAGGACTTACACGGCTTTACACTCTGTTCCATGACAATTCATGCATTAGGTCGAAAGTTGATATGGCACGCATGCACACACACACACACACACACTACACGATTATACCATGAGTGTTCATTTCCTTATCAGTCAAAAGACCTATGCAAGAAGACTCGAACGTAGGATGCTTACAAATCCGTACCCTCACCTCTGCCTCTGGCTGCTTAACCCTTTAAAGACGAAGCGTATCTGTTTTATATAAGGACTCAGTGCGTACCGCGCTGTAAACACTCTCCACTTCGGTTATAAAAACCAGTCTCTTAATGTTTTATAAGGCAAAAGTTGCTGTTTGTTCTGAGATCCGTACAAAACACATAAACGCAATGTGGGCACCACGTAGAATTTTTTAATGTTAAACCTGGTGGTACGTAAAGTTACCGCTAGGCTTTAAAAGGTTAAAGAAGTTTAACCCTTTAAAGACGAAGCGTATCTGTTTTATATAAGGACTCAGTACGTACCGCGCTGTAAACACTCTCCACTTCGGTTATAAAAACCAGTCTCTTAATGTTTTATAAGGCAAAAGTTGCTGTTTGTTCTGAGATCCGTGCAAAACACATAAACGCAATGTGGGCACCACGTAGAATTTTTTAATGTTAAACCTGGTGGTACGTAAAGTTACCGCTAGGCTTTAAAAGGTTAACCACAGTCAAAGAAAGAAGATCCATACAGAAGTGCCCGTCAGTTTGTATTGATGCGGCCATCTTGCAGTGTGGGAGAAATTCTGCACAGTGGTCACAGTAGTCGAACGGTTCAGTTCATGGACAGGTGATATTCAGGAAACGTAGTCAATTGAGAGCTAAAATTCACCCTAGAACAGGCCATGAAGGCCGAAAAGGGGAGTAGAGATGTAGCCCTACTTTTTCTTTAACCTTGTTTCTAGATGGGGTGGGTGATAAATGCCACGCTCCGGCCGCTTTACCCGGAGGAAAGAGACCGGGTACCCATTTTACGGGAGGCTGGGTCGGTTCCAGGGTCGGTCTGGACGGGTGCGGGAAATCTCACCCCACCGGGATTCGATCCTCAGACCGTCCAGGCCGTAGCGAGTCGCTGTACCGACAGAGCTATCCCACCCCACAACGTACTCAATTTAAAAATTAAAACTAAATTAGTTGTCACTTTGCATTTTGAGTTTTTAGAGTCTGAAATTAAAATAGACAACGCAGTTCTAAATAATACAGTATACATAAATTCGTACTGACCTTGCAGCGGATGTTTCCTCCCACTTTGGTAGGCCATCTTAAAATCTTCACACATTCTGAGTTCTGTTGTCACCAAAATATGAAATTAATTCCTTAAGGTTTACTGGAACGACAAAGTAATCTTCAGTTCCGCACTTCAGAAACACTTGATTCACTCCACTAGTGATAAAAAACCATCCGGTTAGTCATCCATCTTGACAAACGCTAGGTTCTGTTACTCCCAAATGAGACAGCTGAGCTGTGACACTCTGCTTTCACAGAATATGAACCACCGACAACACAGATCCTCGTATTCAGACCGCAAAAGCATTCTTACGCAGTTCGTGAAGGACATGACAAACCAGCACAGAACTTAACTCACGTTCCGTCTGCAACTTTTCCCGTATGGACCAAACTTTCTGAAGAACCTATTGCCGCAGTCTATTCCTCATTCTTATTTTATCCGAGTATGAAGGCAGCAGTTCCCGTGATAGATAACTAACTCCATGGAGCAGAGGCCTTCTTGAGAAGCTAACAGTTTCTCAGCTAGTCAAGAAATTCACCGCATTTTATGGAACCCGGAGGTTCATTACCGCATTCACAAGAGCCCACCATTTGTCCCTATCTAAGCCAGCTCCCATAATAGATACCAAGGGTTATTGGCTTAATTTTCTTCTCAGGAATATTATATATTGAATGAAACATTGCAGTAGTTTGATAAATCACGTTTCTGTAACCTTTTAAAGCCTAGCGGTAACTTTACATACGACCAGGTTTAACATTAAAAAATTCTACGTGGTGCCCACATTGCGTTTATGTGTTTTGTACGGATGTCAGAACAAATAGCAACTTTTACCTTACAAAACATTAACAGACTGGTTTTTATAACCGAAGTGGAGAGTGTTTACAGCGCGGTACGCACTGAGTCCTTATATAAAACAGATACGTTTCGTCTTTAATGGGTTAATTATAGATTACGTTAGTCCGCAACACTGTGCAGCTACTGATGTCTACCTGTTACTCATAACACGGTGTGATTGTGAACCTGACAATCCCATTTCCTAAAATATAGTGCGTAAATTCCGTATGCCGCGATGCACCATCTTGCTTTCCGTTTTTATTTTTTACTTTATTTGAGTTAATACAGGAGACAGTTTGCAATAAAGTTTCAATTAGCCCACTCCTCTTACCGGAAATGCGGGAAGGTCCAAATGGAGGAGGATTAGTATGAATGTGCCTCCAGTTTGAGACAGAGCTTTCTACTTAATATGCATGCAACGTGAATTCAATAGAACACTTAAACTCGCATGAACATACTCGTGTTGCCTATTGCATTCCGAATTCCAGCACCGCCTACGTGCTATCTTTGGTCATAAGTATTGTGTATAATTCTAACAGGAATTTGGCAGGGCTGTAGGTATCTGTAATTACAACGGTACTTTTACTGAACCATAAGTAAACAAATAAATAATGTAACGGAGTGCCAAGAAAGATTTTTGAACCCAAGAAAGACACAGTAACCGAACAGATGAAAAATACAGAATGAGGCGCGTCATGATTTCTGCTTTCCATCGAATATTATTAACCCTTTAAAGACGAAGCGTATCTGTTTTATATAAGGACTCAGTGCGTACCGCTCTGTAAACACTCTCCACTTAGGTTATAAAAACCCGTCTCTTAATGTTTTATAAGGCAAAAGTTGCTGTTTGTTCTGAGATCCGTACAAAACACATAAACGCAATGTGGGCACCGCGTAGAATTTTTTAATTTTAAACCTGGTCGTATGTAAAGTTACCGCTAGGCTTTAAAAGGTTAAGCATGACGGCGCCATGCTACGGACATATGGCAGACAGGCACGGGAGGAATAAATACACGAAGTCTAATCACGCAGTACGAAATGAAAGGATATGGTGGGTTTCAGGTATAGCCGCGCGTATTTTTATCCTCGGTAGTGAACAGAGGTGGGTGGGCAGTCTCATGAGTCAACAGCTTTATTTCCGGGGTAAGTGCCCCGGTGTTCGTTGAGTAGGAGGTTACGTGGCTCTCAGAGCCGATCTGGACGCTGTATGAGAGGGGAAAAGTATCTGGCAGGTAAAAAAAAGTAAAGCAGTCCCATTACAGGCCTGGACAGGCCCACAGGGTTCCAGGAGGTCGAGGCTCCCAGATTTCTAGACAGTCGGCACGTGAAGGGGGTAAGGTTGTCGGCCATACGCACCGGCCGCGTTTACCCCCCAGGAAATATTCCGGGTACTCATTTCCGTTAGAGGCTGAGTCGACCCCAGGGCCATAGTGCGACCGACAGGATTATGCCAATGAAAAATTCCACTGACACCATCGGGAATCGAACCCGCGACCTGCCGGTTTGTAGCGCAGTGCCTCAACCAACTGCGCCACCGCGGCCCCGAAAAGTATCTGGCGCCTGCCGGAAATCGAACCGATTTTCCTTTGTCGTTCAGCCCGTGACCTAATCACTGCACTGACCGAAACTGTATCAGATAGAAGCAGTCTGGAGAGTTCGTTTATGTGTCTGTCCGTCCGTGTGGGTCAGCCCCAAAATTTATCAACAGGTTTTGATTACTTTGTATTATTCATCTCCGTGCATTGAAAATAATTTATAATTAAAAACCAACCAAATGCACAAATTATACTACATATCTGTCGATTTTATTTGACACCTGCCACATGTTCACGTCATCGTATAATACGTACAATATACGATGTGCACCTCGCTGATGATGGTGAATACACGGAAACATGTGGGAGGAGTAAAATAGATTGCTGTAGACTATACACTACAATTTGTGCGTTTAGTTGGTTTTTAATTATAAATAATAAAAAAGATGTCGATTACCTTTGTACTTGCTTGATGTATTTCGCTGTGCTCGTGACATGAATTAGTAAATCTAAAATCCAAATTCAGCTGCCATTATGTTAATAAATGTTGTATTTATTAATGTAGTGCCGTAGAATTCGATTTTAGATTTATTCATATTTTGATAAATCTTATACAGGCACATGATTAAACTGTACTGAGTTACTCGCTATTTCTTGAAGTAGTGCTGTACTGCGTATAGACTTAAGCTAATGCAGTGATACTCTGATAATACCTATCGATTATTCCTTCGTTAAATATAATAGATTCCATATTATGTCCTATGCCTTTGAGAAACAGACGTTACATGGATAGATAATTCTGGCATGTATGAACAGAACAATTTATATAATTTTCAGTAGTTAAGCTTCGCCACTAATTTGGTATTGGACTGGTTTCTCAAAACTGTATTCCAGCTTTTATATTAATGGCCTTCTGGATGGTGACACGGTGTAATCGTGTGGTATTTAGTGACTTTCGAAGGAACCTGCTGCTTTCATCTCGGTAGTGTGATTGTAGGGAGCAGTTTTCCCGAAACCTTGGTGGCAAACTGCCAGACTTCAAGGTGCCAGAACCCGACAAAACGCGTTCTGTGTTTTCGCTGCATTGATAACCTGAGATGTTATATAACTACTGAAGCGATGTCGTATAATTTATGGGCCAGTTTCTTTTAATACGAAAAATTACTGAACACAAGTGGAGCCACTTGCGTGCTTGTGAAATATGAGAGCACTACACGACTAATTTTCTGTGTCACTCTGTGTTGATTGATTGTATCAACAATAATCATAAGCGTGCCACTTTACAAAAATTAAATATTATTGGTCTGCCTCTTCATCTCTGTTCTAACCTTTTAAAGCCTAGCGGTAACTTTACGTACCACCAGGTTCGACATTAAAAAATTCTACGTGGTGCCCACATTGCGTTTATGTGTTTTGTACGGATCTCAGAACAAACAGCAACTTTTGCCTTATAAAACATTAAGAGACTGGTTTTTATAACCGAAGTGGATAGTGTTTACAGCGCGGTACGCACTGAGTCCTTATATAAAATAGATAAGCATCGTCTTTAAAAGGGTTACTTGACTGTATTAAACATGATCTGAAATGTGACACGTTAAAAGAATTAGAAATTATTTTCCCTTCATCTGTTGACTGTTAACAGTGGTATTGCTAACAGCTGTAATGCCTGTACATACAAGGGTAAATCTGCTCTCCCGTGAGGCCAAAATGACGTCACAAAAACTGAAACATGTAAATTGAACAAACTGAAAACTGTGAGCCAAATGTAAATGTTGCGTAAATATTATGCAAATATTGAACCTTGTCCGATCTGCTACATCAACAATAAATGATACATGCACTACAGTGCACATCACCCACTCTTATAACATGTGTTGTACACGCTAACAGTAATACCTAAACGTTGTCTAAACTCACAATAGCAGATTTCTCCCCACAATTCACAGCTCCGGGATAGAATAATATTTAAAAAACGCTACAGACCGTTACTGTGGCAAAGTGGAAATGAGAAGTTTAAAATTAGAAATGTTAAACCTTGTGCCAAGCTGGTCAACCTAACAACTGTAACTGCATTAGCTACCTAACAATTAGCCCCTACCCCGCCGAACCCACTGTTCTGTAATGGTACATAACGCTTTAACTGCCCATATCTGTGAGTACTGTTTTACCCACAACGTCTGCTAACGTAAATATGCATTTTGAAAAGCCCTGTTAAGACCCTGCTAATGATTGATACAGATTTCGAAATATGTAGCTCGAGATGCTATTGTAAATAACGTAGAATTTTTGCTAATTATTTTAAATAGTACTGTTATCCGTGTGTGCCACGGTTATCTATACATTACATTATAAATGTAAACTAGACCTTGAAAGAAAGTGGGGTTTATTCTAAGCCGATACGTACCAAAATTGCTTTATTATAACAAATGTTAGGGTAATTACTTTAACAGATGAGACTTGCATACGTTATGCGCTATGTAAATTAGGAGCACACAAAAGTCCTTAAATAAAGTAAGAATAACTCAATTACAGAGCAGGGCAGGGCAGCCACTATCTTGCAGTTATGCAGCCATTTTGAGCGCCTTATACAACGGACACGCAGAGGATACGGATTCCTGGAAAAATTATCCTCTGTTAAATTTGATCATCTCAAAGGTGAATTCGGTTATTATTATAATTTATAAATTAGCAAATTATTATCTATTTTTATAGTTAATTCGATGACTAATATCGTCACGTTCAGCATTCCTTCAGTAAACGTTCGCTCGCTGCTTGCAGTCGCTCGATCATTTTGTGGCAGGACAGTTCTGTAAGCCCAAACCTACAGTAATTTTTGTCCCTACTTGCAGGTAACATTCTCTTACTGTTGCCCAGCGAATTTAGCGGCTTCTTTCTTCGCATTCGGGAAACTCTGGTTGTTTCCAGTCTGCAGACCGAATGTCCTAGCTAAGGATCTTTTGATGTTTCCTCAGTCTTCCCAAGCACACAAAATAACCCGTGATTATTTCCTTCCCCATCTTCTAAATTCATGTTTCACAATGACCTCCTAATTCGACTTTATGCAAATTACGCTGTTGAAAAAGCGTCGTTAAGTACATAAAAGAGAAACAGAGGCCTAATTGTGTAGTTCTCATTTTAAGATACAAAAACTCCACCAACACAAAATTACTCATCTCTATAACTTGGTAACAATAAATGATCTTTTTGCTTTCTTCCTGCTTTCGTTCTTTCGTCCTACGAATTTGCCTTCATGAAACTGGGATACGGAACAAATCAGTGCGTCAGTTCACCGTCAGGTTTAGTAGCTAGCTGACAAAAATAAACAGTTAATATTTTTTTGACTGATTCACATACATAGCAACACTTCACCTTGACGTCTTGACAGTATGCAACGAATGAATCCAGGAAATCCATACAAAGTCTTCGCATCTTCGCAGAGACGAGTGAAAGCGTAACGGTCAGTGTGTGGTGCTGGTTGTGATTCTCATTGGTTTGAACTGTGAAGCAGGCAGAAAGGACAAACGATCACTCACCAACTCCGGGAGATTCGTTCCAGCGCCGGACGCTACCCCATCGGTGACTGCGATAGTAACGGAACGTCGCGACGACTCATTCGCTGTTTGCAACAACCAGCGCCACTCGCGGCCCAGTATCGTCACTTCCATTCATGAACGCAGCAGACAGCTCTCAGCTGTTGATTCTGAATCTCTACTGGGAAAAAATATCACAAAATGACCTTCTGTAGAATACACGTAAAAGAAAATAAAAATGCCAGCCAATCGTTCGGATTCCGGAACGGAATTTATAACTCACTGCTGCGGGGTCTTTCTTGAAAATTTAAAGTTGCTGAGCTGTTAAGTAAATTCAAAGATTTTATGCAATACAGAAATTCACGACTGGATTCGCGTGAGTCCGTCATTAGACCCTCTCCTGCCCCATCTAAAATTGGTCTACATCCTAAAGCCATAGGCCTTTGTGAGCGATTTTAATATTGTCCTCCCACTTATTCCTATGCCGTCCAAGTTAGCCTTTGCCTTATGACATTCCGACTAAGTTACTTGCATACAGATCTGTGTGTATTTGTATTTGTACGCGTGTATATCTTCTCCGCGTGCGCGTTACGTCAGCCTTGGTCACCCACTTAGGATAAAAATGTGAGCTGACTTGTTTGTTACGTAAGAATATAAACATTATCTTTTTCAAAAACCACGGAAGCACCCGAGCGTAGGGAAAACTATTTCAGATGGCCTTGCTAACCGGCTGCGTTTCTATTTTCTGATAATTCCGACACTTTGTACGTTTCGCTCATGAAATTAAATTGAAGAAATGTGAATTATAACAATAGTCATACGGAGGTGTGTTATATCAAAACTGTCAAATATACCCAACGGCGTGCAGCTCGGTACTGTAAAGGCGTTGATACCTTAATATTTTAGCAGGCTGGAAAATTATAGCGCCGCGCCTAGCTATGCAAGGAATTCTACGTAACAGGAAAATATATATTAAATATCTGATATTAAATGTAATTGTAAAATATTTACAAACCAGTTTTTGTCGTGTTAATCGTGTCACATGGTATGGAATCCCGAATCATTCAGTATACCACAGCACCTGACACGATACACGTCGCGTACACTGAGATCATAACAGGCCGAGACAAATGTTTGTGTGCACGCTACATTCGTTTCGTTTCGCAGTCCTTCCCTCTTCTACCTGCTCACAGCAGGTGTCGAGGTTGTTTATTTTCACTTGATCACACTCAGGCACACACCGCAGTCGGTAGGACTCCTCTGGACGAGGGATCAGCCCGTCGCAGAGACCTCTACCTGACAACACAAACACTCACAAGAGACAAACATCCATGCCCCCGGTGGGATTCGAACCCACGATCCCAGCAAGCGCTCGGCCGCAGACCTACGCCTTAGACCGCGCGGCCACTGGGATCGGCTGCACGCTACATAAGGAGCGTAAACAACTGGAAATGTCTGCGTGGAACATGTCATTAAAAAAAATTAAGCTTGCGATATTGTGACCTTGTGATTGTTAATCTTACGCATTTTGGAATCCTAACATCTTGATCATTCTAGTGAAGGCGACTCAATACCTACGTAAGTGTGCTGGCCTTGTATTCCTTTGTTCATATAACTCCCTGATGATGGCGCCCCGGTGCCGAAACATGTAGGAGTTTTATACTTACTTTGAATGGATTTTATTAAGTGCATAAGTTGATAAATGTATAAATAATAAGAATACGCGCGGTGTGTATAACAGCAATAATTAAGTATTGAAATATTGTTATTATTAAGTATATACATACGTTGCTCAGTAACAATTCATGGATCCTGTGCACTGTAATATTGAGGATCGACAAAGTTCTTGAAGCATAAATCGTCAGTTCTAAAGACGAATGAGCGCTTAGCTAACACTGGTAGCAGACTTCAGATACTCCGTGCTGGCAATACCATAGCCCATCACTGGATAAGCTACTCAGCCGTTTGCATCTCCCATCGTCCTAATATTTTACCTACGATTCGTCTGAATGTTATCTCTCTGCCTCTCCGTTGGTCCTCTAAATACTTTCTCTACCATTTATTTTTTTTTACCGACTCTCATGACGAACGTCGTTTCTATTTGTGGCGTTCTTCACATTTTGAAACATTCACAAGTTACTTGCGACTTTGTGGCCCATCTTAGTGCTTTATTGGCCGCGTTCTTCCTCACTCCTGCAGATATTTATTTATTGAATTTTTGTTTACGTTCCGAAACTACCAGTTGGAGTACCTAGGCGGGGAATTTCTTCACTAGTTGAAGGGTTTTTATTGTATCAAGAAGAACTTTTCCCCCATGGACTTTAGTTAGTTAGTTAGTTAGTTAGTTAGTTAGTGAGTTAGTTAGTTAGTTAGTGAGTTGGTTGGTTGGTTGGTTGGTTGGTTGGTTGGTTAGTTAGTTAGTTAGTTAGTTAGTTAGTTAGTTAGGTAGGTAGGTAGGTAGGTAGGTAGGTATGACACCTCCTGATATGTATAAACAGCAAAAAGAAAATATAAGACGTCAGTCACAGCTTAACTTTTTGTAAGTTTTTACTGCTTGCTACATGTTTCGGCTTTTGGAAGAGCCATCATCGGGTAATTAAAAATATACACGAAGAAAGACAGTTTAAATACAACCCCTTAAAACGACACTTTCTCAGCTATCTGAAAAAAAAAATATCATTGTAATGGCTTGTTTGACGTTTGCTTCCTTCCACATTTTTCCAGATTACTATTCAGTAATGGCCGTAGCATTCGACGGTATTAAATCTGAGCTATTGCAAACGTCGTTAAATAAAGAAAGAAGAAACATGAACAAAAGAATAAAGTACCACCAGGGCTACGCGGTTTCAGAACCCGTATAACGGCAGCGAGTCCCTCTGTCTCCTACTGTTGGACCTAACGAGGGCAATGTGTAGGTTGCCGGCAGATGTCACGTCTTGTCAGTAGACAAGTGACATCTTCCGTTGGAAATTGGTAATGGACTGTAATAACCCAGTATACGATTTAAATTTTGAATAGTTTAATGAACCACTCGTGATACTGAATTATAACATTATTTTATATATTAATTTGGCTACATTCTTGTACTGCTGTATTTCATTTCATTCGTAGGAATGTCATAACATCTGGCCAATCACCGTCATTATCACCTGAACACGCCATCTATTTCGGTGGTTGAGCACCCAAAATTCGCATCCATCTTGGGAGGTTGGTTACAACGTGGAATGGATGGTGATAAAGGACGCATTATTTAAGCAGTGAACTGAATCATTTTATGTAAGGTTGCATCCAAAGTATTCTTTACAAACGCTCTGGAGTTGTGGACACCTTCGATGCAGGCGCAGCAAGTTCAGCAGCAAGCCCAGCATCAGCAGATTACAGGAGCGAATGTCATCCTCAAAATGAATGATATTCAGCAGCTCTCTACTGTCGGTATGTGTGATTAGACTTGAAGAATTTATCTGTAATTTAACATTTAGACGGGTCAACGAATTCCGTGACTAATTATTTTGTTATAAGTGAAAAAGAAGGCCTGCTGCATACATAATTTTATTTTATTGTTCAAGTGCCTTTTTGTTGGTTCGCATTGTATAGCATCTAATGATTGTGGGACTAGGGAATAATGAATTGGAAAGAATGTGGAAATAAGTGGGTATGATCTAGTTTGACGTACTGGAATGTTCTTGGAGGAACTAAGGAATATCACGAAAGGATAGCCGCTTTTTGGGACGGATTTTAACCTTCATTTACCGAAAAGACTTTCACTGCGAGGAAGACAATTATAAGAACAGATCAACGGTAAGATGGACGTCAGATGCTTAGAAAAGTGTTGGATCACATACTTAAAACAGCGGATTCCATGGTTTGTACGTATTTGCGGTATTTAGAGTGATATTAACGTTTTGTTTTAGAGAGTTGATCGCTGTTTTTCCTCCCAGAGAACCAGTTTCGACCATCATATTCTTGCCACTGCTAATTGTTTGTAACTGTTTTATCTACAATCATGTCGGTGTTAAACAGAGAGCAAGCACTGAAAAATTTATAAAAAACGGTCATTTTTAATATGTATGAAAAGTGGATATTGAACTTTATGTTTTGTATGGCAGGACAACCTGTTAATCTTTACCACATTTGTTTTGATGTTGAACTGTATCAGAAAGTTTCTACAGTAGGGCCTTCTAATGTAATGTAACCTTGACAAAAATTACATATTCGTTTTTATATCTCATTTGATGTGCATAGAAACTATTATTATGTGGAACTGAATCCATGTCTTTTAATGTTATTTATAAATGTCCTGTTAAAACTTATGATATCAACAGAGTAGCAATTGCTTTGGATTCCATTCGTATAGGACACTGCATTGTGGGGTGTTCAGTGCAGAATGTTTCAAAGAAACATACAGCCTTCTTCTTCAAGGGTCAGTAGGCCTTGGAGATGCAGGCAGTATGTTTCCTAAAAACATTGCACTGCCCCTACATTTCAGAGAAACGTGCAGTAAGTCATATTGACCCTTTGAAGATGAAGGCAGTGTGTTCCTTCAAAATGTTTGGATCTCGTTACTCCTTGACACAGTGTTGTATCATAGGAAAATGGGATCCTTGGGTGTGCTGCTGTGGAAACCCACTTTTTTTTTATATGCACTGCTTTTATAGGTAACAGTACGTGGTCAAAATTAAATGAATAGGTTTGGAGTAAGTAGGCTACAGGATTTTTGTTAGTTGTATTTTCAACAGGAGAAAAGTTGAAGTGGCTTGGCTGGTGTCTGTGTCCAGTATGTATTTGTTTATTTTATTTGTGCTATCAGTGTCAGAGTTATGGATGTGATTGAAAGCTGGCAGTCTCCATGATAAATGTTGTCCACCTGCAAATGGTTACGGAGGACAAAGTAAGTGTTTGGGGTGGTCATATATGTGTACTGCAGTATATTGCAAAATGGTGATGTGTGGTTTTGCATGTGGAAAATTTTGGGTGATAAAGTAACACTCACATATATCGCAAATGGTATTTACTGAATAGAAGAATTGATGTAATGTTCTTTGTTTGGACTTTATCCATCTTGTAATTTTTAATGAAGTACTACATTTCAGAAGCGGGCTCTATATCTGTCTTCAGGTAAAGGAAAGCACCTTATCTGGTGGACCCCTTAGAGCTATTTTCAGTTACTGGGACCATAGTTCATTGAGTTTGTTAAGATGTGCACCAGAGACCAGATCTTGTCCATGCGTAGTAACAGGCAAATGGCTATTGGAAATTAGAAATTGACTAGAAGACTAACAAAACCTGGGCAGACCTCAAATTAAAAACCATAAAAGGAGCCATGAACTCATACTGAACAGACCATAGACGACACAAAACCAGAACACGCATATTTAAAATTCTTAACACTACTGATACCATCTGTGGAAAAAATTATGAATCTTCCCAGGTTTAAGTAAGTTTATAAAAGAATAAATATAAATGTATTAAATGTATGTGAGGGGTGTTTCTGAAAAGTTTAAACACGTAGCAGGCAGATGCAACATAAGAATTGTTTTCATACAAAACGTAATGCTTAGAAATTCTTTTTTTGAGAACCAGGCCAATAAAGGCTCCCCCAGGAGATGGCAAATTCTGTCTGTAGTATCCCCTGTGCATGTGGCAGAAGGTACGTTGGAGAAACAGGGAAACCATTAGCCGTGCGACTTGGGGAACACAGACAGAATTTGGAAGAATGTTGTCCAGAGAGATCTAGAAGAGCTCAACGTGCCTTTGAAGAGGATCATCAAAAGATCTTAAAGGCTGAAAAAAAATTGTACTATGGCCAAAGTCCAAAGAAAGGAGATTGCTTCAGTAAGTCATATACCATTGTCAGAGCCCTAAAGAGTTGAGAAGAGCAGATGTTTAGAGATGGGGGTTCAATGCGTATGTCTTGTTCTAGGGCTGTTGGAACTAGCTCATCGTGAATATCAGGCAGGTGACTATGAAAATGCTGAGCGTCATTGTATGCAGTTATGGCGCCAGGAAACGAATAATACAGGAGTTTTGCTGCTGCTTTCTTCCATACACTTTCAGTGCCGTCGACTTGACAAGTAAGTCTGCATGTACAAAATCTTCACCGATTATTATTCACTTACATTGTGATATGTGAACAGTAATTTACAGAGGTTTGTTTTTAAACTGATACCTGCAAGAAATTGATAGAGTGTGTATGTTTCGTTTGTAAGCATGTGTTTTTCATATGAAGTTCATGACTAGGTTCCTGATTTGAGTAGACAGACATAATGTGAAGTTCGTACTGAAGTTTGTAGTGTCTCCTGGAGGTAGGGATCTCTATGTTGATCTTTGGCTCCAGATTAACCCTTAAAGATGAAACGCATTCTGTCTAATATAAAGACTTAGGACATGCCACGCAGTAAACAATCTCCACTTCAGTTTTAAAAAACAATCATTTGATGACGTGGCAGGCAAAAGTTGCAGATTGTTCCCAGATAAGTAAAAAACACGTAAATGCAATGTGAGCACCATGGAGAATTGACTAAAGTTAAGCCTGGTCATACGTAAAGTTACTGCTAGGCTTTAAAAGGTTATGGTGAGTGTGGTATTCATGCTGTGACACAGAGCAAGTTTGCAGGAGCATTAATGCTTCTATTTGTGTTTAGGAGGCCCACAGTTTTCCTCAATCTTTCTGGGCAAGTGATGTGGTAGTGCCCCAAATAGATCATGTTTATGTTCTTCAAAACTCCTGCCAGTTTATCATTCACCGTTCATTCTGCTATAGTCTCAGATACTGGCAGGATTAAAATAAACCATAAATAAATGAAATACTTGTGATGTTGCCACTGTGTCTGTGGGAAAAGAACACCTGGCATACATTTGAATAGGAAGCCATTTGCCTGGTCCCAAGGCAAGTATAGATTTGGAGGAAAACTGGCGAGTGAAATTTAATATGTAGATCTTCATGCATTATGCCAAAGTCTTGCATGGCTCTTTTATGGTAGATCCGTTAACCATTAGAGTAAAATCTGTGATATCCGGCAGCCCCTGGGACCAAAGGCTTGCCGGATATCACAATTATCCGGATATCAGAATATTATACTTAATAGGTATCTTGTTGTACTTAGCAACCTCATGACAGACCTCGCCATTTAACTTGTCACGTGATTTCCTATTCTGTTTTCCACGTTGCACTTTCTAGTCCTTTTCACCGCTCTTTACATAACAAGGTGCAGTGGCATTGGGGCAACATAACGCAGTAAGTCGCTCCTTATTTAACTAAAAACTCTTTGTCAATTTGCCAGTTAATAGAGATTTCCGGATAATCCACTACCGGATATCGCAGATTTTACGCCATCACCACGTTAATAAGAGCCTGCCACTTATCGCTCTTCTGAGCCAGATAAATGGAACTTAACATTCCCCACCCATTCTGTTGAAGGTGCATTTCAGTATTATTCTCCCATCAGTACCTAGGTCATCCCAGTGAATCTTTCCTACCCACTAGCACAAGGCATTTTTCCCCCTCCCAAGCATGCCACATGCTCCACCCATCTCATTTTCCTTGATTTTCTCATGTTGGAGCGGATATATGCTGAGGAGCAAGGTCATGGAGTTCCTTGTGCAGTTTTCTGCCCACTTCATGAGTTCCAATATTCTCCTCAGCACATTGTTCTCAAAACTTCAGCTTGTGTTCGTCCTGTAATTTGAAGTTTGTTGTTGTTTAACTCATTTGCTCCACAAAAATGCCGCCGTAGTAGTACCTCAAATTAGTGACAGCTGCTTTCTGCTGGATCCTTGCCAAATTCACCATTCACTAATCCTATCATTCAGCAGCTTGTAACATGAGCTGTGAACAGCATCGTATAAACCATAAGTAGATGTCACGCCATTCAGAAAATTATATCAAAAAGTTCACTAACAACAAAGGAATTTAAAGGGTGTTTTAATGGAGGCAGATTGTCACTGCAAAATCTGTATTGAGCTGGTAGACTTAATAAGCATTCATTAGGTTTGATGGCCAGCCGTCCATATTTTAACTTGAATTACAATACTTTTAAAAACTGATTGTTCACTGAGGTTAATCAACTGTTTTAGAATTTTCCATTTGTGAGTCAGATTTATTTTATTTTATTCAGGATTGGGATAATCATCGGCAGTCACCCTCCCAGCCTCTCCTGTACAGAAAGTACAATTAAATGAACTGAAGCAGCTGTTCATTAGTGGTTTTTTCTCATTGAATTTGCATTGTCAGAAACATTACATGTGACATGGTAGCTGATATTACAGACCTTGTACAAAAGCAGAAGTAAAAATTTTCTTCAGTTGTAGCACAAATAAAGGAATAGATATGTTTCCTGGTATACAGTGATTTGTGTACATAACTGACTTATATGACAGTGTATTTTACTGCAGCAAAAATGCCTTAATTTGAAATCCATGTACACATATTGTTTCATTTCCTCCCGTATTTCCTTAAGGAAATGTACTGTGTAAGGCTAGGCCTTATGGAAGTGACCTTGGGAATATTCCAGTGTGGCTGTGTTGCATGGGATTGCTTCACCAGTCTCTCTCACATGCACGCACGCACATACACACACACATCTTGCAGAGGTCGTGTGCATTGTTCAGGGAAGCTAGTTACTTCTGTGAAGTCAGCAGCTGAACAGCCAGGATGCTTGTATAAAATGCCTGACATAATAATTCCACATAAATGTCTTGTCATTTTTTAATCTAATATAGGAGGTTCGTATGTCTTTATCCCCCATGTCTCATCCTCCATAACACTGAAATTGTTAGCATATGCAGTATTCCATTCTTGTTATGCATATCAGCTGTGAACTTGTTGTTCCTGGTTGAACTTCAGACAGTAACCTCATACTAAACACCTTAATTGATAAACAGGTACGAGTAAATTTAATTGCATAACTTAAAAATGTATATATCTTCAGGTCTGCACACTTCAGCACACTGGCCATCAAACAGAATCCACTACTGGCAGAAGCATATAGCAATCTCGGGAATGTGTACAAGGAACGAGGGCAGCTACAAGAAGCTTTGGAGAATTACCGTCATGCTGTACGACTTAAACCAGATTTTATAGATGGTTACATCAATCTAGCTGCAGCATTGGTAGCTGCTGGAGACATGGAACAGGCAGTCCAGGCCTATGTAACAGCTCTGCAGTACAATCCTGTAAGTTCACACAGTGCATATTGTTCCTGTTGTCATTGTTGGCTGACACTACTTTGTGTGATCAGATAGTTTCTGGACTCCATGCAGCATGACACTTGATGTTAGCACAAACTTCTGGTCCTGGGTGTAGATAGAGTTTACTCAGTCCTTTCCTGCTTGGGATAAGGCTGTTGCACATGTGCTTGTTGTGTAATGCATCGTTAAGTACTCTGTGTGTGTGTGCGTGCGTGCGTGCGTGCGTGCGTGCGTGGGGGGGGGGGGGCGCGGGGGCAGTGACAGATCTGGATGAATGGCATATCTGCATCAGATTTTGCTGTAAACTGGGGACAGATGCTACAGAAACTTCTGAAGTGTGGAAAATAGCGTATGGACAACAGGCAGTGGAAGAATACAAGTTATTGGATGGTTTTCCAAGTTCAAAAGCAGTGTGACCCCTGTTGAGGATGTCATATGGTCGGTATGTCCATCGACGAGCAGAACAGGTGAAAATGTGGATTGAATGGGGGCAGTTGCCCTCAAAAACAGAAGAATCACTAGGTGTGAAGTTGCCAACATTTTGGGAATTTCATGTGGGTCGCATCACAGTGTTTTTAAAGACAGTCTGAACATGCACTGAATTACTGCCAAGTTCATGCCCAAAATGCCCACTCTGGTTTGCCTGCTTATGAAATTTTGGCTATAAAGAAAAGGACTTTCATTCGACATCCTCCCTGCTGACCAGATGGAGCACCATGTGGCTTCTTTCTTTTCTCAAAACTTAAGGTGGTGTTAAAGGTTAAATGGAAGGAGCTTTAATTGTGTCTCCATGATTCAAGCAAAATCATAGGACACACTTGCTGAACTTTACACAGTGAAATGCTCTGAAATGCTCATGAAATGCTCTGATTAGTGGCATGGTCACGGGACTTGCTGTATAAAGTTCTAAGTAGAGCACTTTGAAGGGGACAGCATTGATTACAAGGTAAGCATTTTTGTTGTGAAGAAGTAAATTCAGCGTGGGAACCATTTGATCACACATGTTACAGGATGTTTCACTGACATTATAAGAAACTTGGTTGCATGCATGTTCATGGTGCAATGACTGAACAGTGGCCTAGCGTAGATGTTTGAAGTTATGTGTCATGATGTATAGCATACAGAACATTTGTCTCACTAGTACCTTTTTACTTGCTGTAAATATGACTGTAACTTCAAGTAATGGGTCATACTGGCAGCACTGGCCTGCTTTGAATTTCTGTTGCAAATTATTCAAGCATAGAATGATCAGAGAATACAGTTGTCAAGCTGGGATGCCAGTACTGGTACCTGTTTTATCTGTTCCTTTCCCAAGTGTATTTGATATATCCTACTATCATTTTTGCAAACTTCTGGACTCATAGAGAATTGTGTGTGTGTGTGCGCGCACGTGCGTGTGGCGTGCGCCTGCCCGTCCGTCCATCAGTAGGTAATGTCACTACATTTAATTTTGTATTTCATTTTTTTAAAAATGGTCATATCAAGCCTGTAAAATTGTGTATAGCTACTGTGAGAAGAGAAGCCAGTGATAGCTCATGTGGCACCGAATACACTGGTGGTACTCTTGGGCATGTGCATTGCAAGAGTCAGTTTTCAGCACTTTATAATGTCAGTAATCAAATATTCACTACCTGCCGTGTGTGTAGAAAGGAATGTGGGTGTGTTTACTGGCAGTTTTTCTTTGGCTTGGACTTCTGTAGTTATATTTTACTTTAAAAATTAAATAAGTTGAACAAAGTGTGGGAAACTGATCTGTCTGTACCTTTGGTGTGAGCGCACGCTGGTCAAACAAGACTGTTTGGAGCAGGTCGAAACAGAATATCCAGATCTGCTAGTAACATTCTGAACCCCCGCTAAAAGAGCAAGTCAAGTCGATCAGTTATTTTTCATTTATTGTGTTCTGTCTTCATTTGAAAATCATAAATAGCTCTCCTTGCTTCTACAGCCACAGGCAGGTTTTCAACTCACAGTTCATCTGGGATTCACAGACACACAAAAAATGCTGCAAGCAGACTGGACAGAACAAGGGCAAAGTGAACATTGTGGGTCACATTTGTACATGCTTCGGCCATTTCCTGTCAGATGTCTTGTTTTGTTTTGATTGGTGCGGGTTGACTCATATGCCCTTGTGTGTTTATTTCATGCAGAAATGTTTGGGACTGCCCCATTCTTGCTTGACCAATGTTGGTTCATTCTTGTAAAGAAATGTGTGTATGAGAAACATAAACTTTAGTTGCAAAACCAAAATAAATACAGTCGAACTCAGTTATAAGGTCATGCAAGGGACTGAATACCGTGTTTCGTTATAACCGAGGAGTATAATGTTATGGTTAACAGTCATGAATGAGTTTGTACCGCAGAAAATCTGACTCTGTAAGTGAGATGTTGTATAAACCAGTTTGATTATAACTGGGTTCAACTGTACTTTACTGTGAATTGAGTAGTTTCATGAATGTAATTAAGATTTTTGAAAATTCCAAATTGGGCCATAATTACTATAATTAATTACTGTAGTGCACCTCCACAATTTGCAGCACAGTGCATTCCATTTGACGGCCAGTGTAAAGCAGTGAGTCATGTACTGTATGTCTGCATGGTGCATGCATTGTATTATAATCAGAAGTGTACTGTTTTTTTTGGCAACATTTCGTGTACCTGCAACATGTAAAGTAACCCTTTCATACCTTTAACACAATGGTTACTATAGGTGCCAACTGTTTTGTCTTTACAAAGCTCCGCATTCTCTATATGCTTTGTATGTCTTTTATGTGATTGTCAAAAAACAGCAGTTATTCCCTTGAACAGCATTAACCAATTGATCTTTGTGTTGGAAAGACTTTTCTGCAAGGTGTGAACTGAATCTTTGTATTTGTTGCATGAATATCACCCCTTAAAGGGTTAAGTATAATATTTCGTGTTCCCTTTTACAGCAGGAAAAGGCTGGCTTTGCAAAT
Source organism: Coptotermes formosanus (assembly GCA_013340265.1). Lineage (NCBI taxonomy): Eukaryota > Metazoa > Arthropoda > Insecta > Blattodea > Rhinotermitidae > Coptotermes > Coptotermes formosanus. Next base: position 424,854 of record BLKM01000721.1, read on the forward strand.
AAATGCTGTGGCTGGTGGTTATGACTGCCCCATGTTGGGCACCAGTTATATTGGACGCTAGAAAAATTTTACCAGTAATATTAATAACATCTCATGTTTGCTTACTCTGTCCACCCCTCACATTTGCTTACTGTCCCTTCTCCCTCCTTTTCTTAAGGGTGGAAAAATGTCGCTGTTTCTTTGCCACCAATTCCTCAATTTCCTTGTGCCAGTGGTATGTACTCGTGTATATGTGCATTCTGAACATAATGTGCTCATTTTATTGGTACTTGTTGAATGGCCATGTTCAAAGAAAGTTATCTGCTACTACTGCCACTTTTCTTATTATTCTTTTTGTATCTTAAACTTTACATGGGAGGAAATGATACATGCCTGTAGGCAGAATTTAGAGCTGCAGTTCGGTATCGGTGGTCCTTTCGTCTCGGCTATAACCCATATGCTGTAAACCAGTGTTTCTCAACCATTTTTTGCTCGTGCCCCCACCCCCCCCCCCCCCCCCCCCATGATCTTCATTTACTTATGAAAAGAAGTTACTTTATTTCCACATTGTTGATTTATATATTAGCATATATTTGTATTATGTTTATTTACAATACTGTATTGCTTTTAATTATTTTATTTAGGTATAACACATTGTTAACTTATGCAAGTAAGAATATTGTGTTAATCATTGGCATTATATTTAGTGTGTTCCTTGGGCCTGATGAACACTTGTAAGTTTTTGAATGTCTGGTGGCGTTGTGGTCAGTGATAAGTGAAGATCACCTCTCTGCACAGCATCAGTGGGGTTACGTGCATGTGACATCAAATAAGTTGCCTAGCTGAAACCACGTTCAGCCAGATAAGGTGTGGGAAAAGCAGTTACATACAACTTTTGCCTTTTGTACTGTGGGGGATGCAGGGCAGAAGGGAACATTTGATTCAGTTTTAAGTTTGAAATGTTTTATTCAGGCATTGAAGTTCTGGTGGCCCACCTAAAAGTTATGGGTTCCCCAGCAAAGAAATTAGTGTGGCATGTGCAGTCAAATTTTGCACCTTTGTGTTGAATACACTGTTAAGTTTTGCGCAAATTTGTTTGTACAACGTGAATGATTGTGTATGTTAAGGCTGGAGACAACAATGAATGTTTTTGAGCTTCTGAGCTGGGATCAGACTAAATGTCATTGATTTAAAATTGTGGGGAGCTTTGATATTGAGTTTGAGCATGTTATTTCAGTATTGTGTTTCTGATATCATCATCTTTCTTTGCAGGACCTGTACTGTGTGCGAAGTGACTTGGGGAATCTTCTCAAAGCACTGGGTCGACTTGACGAGGCTAAGGTGAGAACCAGTCTGTGTCACAGCCTCCTAAGTCCCTGACCTCATGAGTTGTGTAGGTTTGTCATGATCATAATCATAAAACCATACATGTAAACCTATCTTTCCCAACATGCCTTCTCTATCAGGGTCCATATTTTAGCATATTCCAACATGCTTTTTCCATTATAGTCCAGATTTTAACCTGTTCCCAGCATAGTTTCTCTGGTAGAGTCCAGCTTTTAACCTGTCCCAACATTCTTTACCTAGTAGAATCCAGATATTAGCCTCTCTTAACATGCTTTCTGGTTTGGATTCCAGATTGTATCCTTTCCCCAACATGCTTCCTGTGGTCAAGTCCAGATTTTAAGCTGTCCCAGCATGCTTTTTGTAGTGGAGTCTACATTTTGACCTGTCCCAACATGCTTTCCCTATTAAGAGTCCAGATTTTAACCTGTCACGTACATGCTTCCTTTAGTAGAATCCAGATTTTAACCTCCCTTCAACGTGCCTTCTCTAGTAGAGTCCAAATTTTAACCTGACTGAACGTGCTTTCCTAAATCTCGTCCTGCTTTTGCACTGTACCAGCATATTTTCTGTGGTAGTGTCCAACGTCTATTCAACAATAAAATCATGATCAATTTCCTTCCTTATCAACGTGGACCAACAGTGTTTTGAATCTGAGATGTTTCTGTGAATAGGGTGATGTTTTCTAAGGATAAAGTGTGTTCTGTGCCAGCATGTCAGACCAGTTCAGTATATGAGAAAAGAGAATGTCATTGAAGAATTCTAGAAGTGCTCTGCTTACTAAAAAGTAATTTAAACCCTCGCTAATCTTGTGGAGCCATAGTGAGGTGGTGAAATGCATTTCTTGGCTGAAACATTTGCCCTCCTTTGTGAGCATGGTCCCTTCAAGTTGGTACTGATATCATTCATGTTATACCAGTCACACATTCCGAATTATTTTATTTGGATGTAGTCAGCTGTGGCATAAGATAGTGAAGGCACCATGGTCAATACAGTCCTTTCCGACACAAATTGTGGTCAGGTACAGTTACTTCAGAGTGAGATGGCAATAATTTTTCCCTTGATTGAATGAGACTGTATTTTGGTAACTACCAGTTGTTGTGTCCAGATGAAGTAATTGTACGCGACTGATTGTCCTGCCCAGCAACCACTAACCCTGCGATGGGGACAGCGCTTTGTTCTCATCCCAGAAAATACAGTGGTGCTTGTCATAACAATGTAATGTCGGTTTTTAAGGTAACATTTTCCATATATATGAATGTAATTAATTTCTGTAATCTATTTTGGTTACATGAACTCTTTTCTAAACATTTTTGTAACTGAAACTTGTGCTCAGGTAGGGATTTGTTATGAATGAGCATCACTTAAAGGTGCAGGATTGATGGGAAAGAGGAGACTCTGACCCTCAGTGCTGGACATTGCGCTTGCGATAATATGGAAGTTCTCATGGAGCAAATAGATGAAATTTCTGAAGGCTGAATTATAATTTGGAAAGTCAGCTAACATATTTTCCAGGTACGACTCCCTGAAAACTTTGCGCGCGTCATGTTATGTACTGAAAACAGTCATTCCAACTTTTCAAACCATATCACATCCTAACTTTTGTTAGAATGAGTGTTAAATCAGACACAAAATTCGAGTTGAAATGACTGTACAGTGCTACTCTCTTGATGCAGAACCACTAGTTATGTAAACAGTGTGGCTGGTTGTTTGATGTTTCAGCTGCTTTGGAGAAGTTCTGCACAGTTTGATATGTTGAAATGTTTGTTGTACTGGTGGTGATACATCTACAGGGTGTTAAGCTGCTGCGTTTCCATACCAAAACCTCTCCTGTCTCTTCAAGGTGGGGAAGGGTTTCAGATTCCAGTTTAATGTCTGATTATAGTTGTGTTGCATTCAGTCTTTAGTTGGATTTAGTCATTATATTTGCATCTGTGACATTCTGAGAGTCCTACATTTTATCCTTTGAAAATGATCAAGAAAACTCTTGTTATCTGAATATTGAGCAGTATATTTTGAGATTCTTACACATGGCAGTAGTTATATTTCTGGAATTTGTGTGTTCACATGATAGAACATTTGGAAGACAGGACATCACTATTTGTGTTATCCACCAGATGGGTTTTTAATGATAAATTTTCAGTTGTGCAGGTTATATGGCGTTGAATGTTGCAGTGATTGTGAATGATTAATTGGAGTAAAAATAATATGGAAGGAAGTGATCATAACACATTACAAGGTGCTACCCCATCATTTGGCTGGAGACTCAGGCAAATCATGAAAATGCTTAAGTCAGGATACCTGATCTTCAGGTTCAGATTCAAACATGGGACCTCCAGCATTTGAATCTGGAGGGCTAAGTACTCAGCTTGGATATATTGTCAAACTGGCTGCATGCCGTGATTCGGATAACCAGGGTTTCTTCGTAGCAATTTTGGAAACAAGACTGGAGATGATTTTGTTTGAAAGCAGGTGTTTTCTTCCCGTCAGTCAGCTGGTTCTGTTTTTCTATTATTAACAGTGGTTCTTGTTGTTCTCTCCCCCCTCCCGACACTGGGATTGGCTCTGTTAGATGATGCAGCTGTGCGTACGCCCAACTACTGGGAATGGGACGCCATGACGGCTGAGCAAGCGAGACCACCGACTCACTCACTTGGTCGTTTGGTGCAGTCAAGTGATGAGATTTATGTAGGCCTAGTGAGTGGCTTGGTTCGGTTCCGCACCAGGTAAAGTACATGACCAGGCCAGTCTCCTACACACATTGATCCGTGTCTCTGTTTTTCATGCATTCATCAACTCAACAGCAGCAGAATACAATAGGTTAGATGTTGTCCTCCATTTTGCATATTTTTCTGTATGTCTTTTGGTTTTGTCAGCATTGCAGTGCAGTTGTGTATGTTACAGGAGTTTTAAGTTGCGTATAGTTAGCACTTCTCTTAGTGACACATGCAGCTAGCTAAAATGTTTGTTGGGAGTTGTATGGGGCCATTATATCATGTTCTTGGGTAGTTTAGTCCAAAGAACTGAGGTTAAGTTCACTTGATAGTGCATGACGTGCAAAGTGTAAAATTCTGCTGTGTGATTTGAATGTACTTGCTGACGTGTGATTTGACTTCATAAATCAGCTTGTACCTGGCGTGTGCAGTATTTTTTTTCCCCCATGCAACTGGACCTACATTAAATGGAGACCCTTGGGAAAGAAAACAGTGTGGGTTCATGTGGATTCCAGTACAGCAGACTTTGCAATATGAAGAATCAGCATACATAAATAAAAGGTTGCAGCACATTCATTTTGTTATCTTTTTATATGGGGTATAAATTTTCAACCGTCAGGCTGATCCAAGCAAACATTTTAACTGAAGGTTGCGCAAGTGTTCAGACCACAGCACATTCCCCTCTTAGTCACAAACGCGAGAAACACAAGGAACAAGTCAATAATTTTGAGTCTTCGCTCTCTGTCTCTGCAAGGCTTAATTACACAAGCATGTTAATGCACAAGAAGCATGGTTTTATAGCAGAATGTTGGCATGTGGGCCCCATTCAGATGCGTTCTGTAGATTTCAGTGTTTGTTGTGTGCAGGCCTCAACAGATATTTCTTCATATCTAGGTACCAGCTCTGAAAGTTAGGAGCACGAAATTTCATGTTCTTAGAAACGTTATCTTCCAGTGGTTACTTCTCCAAATCCACTGCTGTGTATTGGAGTGTGGCATGTGGTACGCAAGTAATTCAGTAGTGCTTTACTTTTCGGTGAAAATGCCAGCACATGAACAAAGTATTCTTTAGCTTGTGTTTGGAGCAATATTTTTGCAGTTATGAATCTGAAAGGGAGGTGTGTTAGTAGAGCAAAGTGTTGACATCCATAGTGCTTCTGCAATGCGAATGTAGGTTGGCTGTGATCAGTTCCAAGTTACTAAAGACAGACACAGTGTTCCATAATTTTCATCTCACCAGTGAGGTAGTTTGAACAAAAGTGCTTGTGATTTATTTATTATTTATTTATTTATTTATTGTTTGTTTGTTTAATGAGGTTGCGAGTAGCATAGAGTATGCAGCATCATTGAATCATAGAATGATTTGATATGTTGGTGGAACTGGGAGAGATCATGAATACCTCTGGATAACTGGTCTGTGGGGTGACATTTGAATCTGAGAGCTTACAAATGTGAAGCAAGGATGCTACTCACTGACAAAGACATATCTAGTTAGCATCAGAAGCAGCGATCCGCATGACAAAATCATAATTACAGGCTGCAGATTTTAAAAATTTTTGTTCTGAACATTGTAGTAAATCAGAAAAATATGTGGATAATACTGGGTGCTAGAATGAAAGTTTTTGATGAGTTGGGGCCTGGAACGTATCAGCTCCTACACGTACTTTTGTATACGCCTTAAATCCCTTGTGCACTGCATGCCTGTTATGCTTCTGCAGAAGCTTTCTTATTTCTTGCTGTAGAATTGCTTCTTATTCCTTTATGTCATAATCATGGTATGAGTTTTTCCCTGTCATATTTGTAGCAGTTTTTGTGTTGTGGGGTTTCAGCTTTTACAAGATTTGACTATTGTCACTGGGTCAAATGATGTGACGTATTTTTGTACAGGATGCGTAATAGGAACTCATGAAGATTAGATTATCTGTCCATTTACAGAAATTACCCAATATTGTGATGAAATTTTGTGTTAGAAATTCACAGTGAAAATTTTTGAACATGTGTATTTTAATGCGCACTGGTCAGTTACGTAACTCCTATGTTACTGAAAGCCCACTTATATAAGAACCCATTATGTAACTGCAATATCACAGAGAGGCCAAATTGAATATTATCTTCCCCTGAAAAATTATTTATTGTGTAAACAGTTATGATAAAATATAATCTCATTAAGATGTCTAAAACTTCATTTCAGACATTTTTGGCTCTGACAGGTACCTAATGCAGTAGAAGTAAGTGTGGTTGTCTGCGCCATGTTTGGCTTTATATATGCAATAAATGAACATCAGTGTCTTTATTTCTGCTAATTTGCTACTGGACATGTTTTTTAAGAAAGATGTTGCCCAAATATCACAAGTGAGCCATTTGTTTCCGGTTATTAAAATGTTAATTGGACAACCACAAGATCATGTGCCTTTAATCTTACACAGTGTAAGGTTTATAGTTTGCTTTCAAGTATGCTCCAGTCTCTTCATATTCTCGTATTCTTAGTTTATGAAGCCTGCACAAGTTTTCGTAACTGTAATGTGTTACAAGCTGTACAAATACCAGTATGTTCCAGAAAGTAAGGTAACAAACACTCTGAAGCCAAAAGCTTTATTCTGACTTCAATATGTACAGTGTGTGGCACATGGATAGCAGATATACACATCGGACTTTCCTGTAGTCATCTGTGACGCTTAAAACATTTGTTCCACTGTAGCATTAAAGCTATTGTGCCACTGTAATATAAATTGGTGCCAAGTGTTTGTAGCCAGGAGGGGACAGCTTGCTTCATGTTGGCATGTGTTGCAAATCGCTTGCCAGCCAGATGCTTAAGAGGTACAAAGAAGTGGAAATTACTGGGTGCCATAACCAGTCACAAGTCAGTCAGCAGTATGGGGCATGACCTTATATAGAATTGTGATGCATTGGCACAGCAACCCATGCCTTTTGTGATGAATGGCCTGCTCTGTGTTCCGAAGTGTTTTGCATTAACAATCAGCAGCAACAGTGTCACCATGGTCAAGAAAATCTACAAAAACGCACCTTTATGGCCCTAAAAGACAGTTGCCATGATATTCCTTATCATGGCATTGCTTTGAATTTCTTTGCTGTGGGAGATGGTGGGTGTGTCCATATCATGGGTGCGTTTTTGGTTTCACGTGTGGCATATTGAATCCACATTTCATCCCCTGTAACGATAAATGGGAGAGTTCGCATCCTATGATTGGCATAGTGTGTCAAGTGGCTGAGTCCCATACAACAAGCTTTGTGATCATGTGTAAAGTTCTTTGACATCAGGTGTGCGCACACTTTTCTGTAATCCTGCTGTTCATGGTCAGTGCTGTGCACCCTATCCAGTGACATGTCTAGCTCTCATGTCATGTTGCCAGCTTAATGTGTCTGTTCCTTGTGATAATGGCGTCACAGTGACACACATTGTCATCTGTGGCATATGTGCTTGGGCATCAGGGTCGCTGCTTGTCATCAACATCCGTTCTGCCATTATCACAAGCATTGTTTTGTAGCCACACCTGTTTCCATGATATAACGTGTGCTCTGTACACCTCAACCAACTGGCAATGAATTTCTGCTGGTGTGACATGCTTCACACACAAATGTTTGATTTCGCTTCATACTGCAACTTTTACCACTTTGCCTGCCACTTTTACCAGACTGACTGTACAGTGATACAAGATGCTTACAGTGACCTCTTATGGTTGTGTGATGACACAGATGATCTACATATGCCCATTGCATGGCGAAATTTACGGTCAGATGATACTTCACGCGAAACATGCTGTCACCTAATTTTTTTAAACTTCATTTAAGCTTAGTAATTCATAACTTATTAATATGCCTGTATTGCTTGATTGGGGCAGGGCATCATGATGTCATGGGTTGCCTTGTGTGTAGGACAGCCTGATTTCTCCTCCATCGTCAGATGAAATACTGAACAGTAGCGTGATGCCAGTATTCCTAATTTAGACTGTGAAACAGTGACAGATTCTGCACCGATTAGTGGCTGTGTGACTAAGAGGGAAGCCAGTCAGGGAGTAGGTCCCGTTCCAGGCTAGTTTTCCCCATTTTATTTTGAAGTGAGTTAGGTAAAAGACTGAGCAAGTGAAGTGCCATATCAGTCATACCTTGATAGTGTGTCATGGCATATTATCTTCATGCATTCTGCCTGTTGCTTCAGTATATGTAGTGTTTCTTCCACTCTGGGTTAAGCTAGTAATTTTTGTCGGTGTTTAGAAACCCGCCCCTCTGTGATACAGTACCTTCCAACAACAGAAAATTTGACTGCAAGCCGTAGAAATTGTGCTTGTATTTTGCTATTTGAAATTAATTTTGGAGTAAAAACTGTGATATCCAGAAATGTTTCCATTTGAGCAGAAGTCTCCCCGTTATCATACTTTTGTGCTTGTAATTATTTATTTTTTTAATTTTATGTAATTTTTCTTATGCCTGCTAGAATTATGATCTTGAGTTGAACTGTTGAATGGAATAGCAGAGTAAAGTGGTGTAATCATTCTATAACTTACAGAAGCGAAAATTGAAGTCTAGTAGGATGTTATGCCATGTCACCTGGTTACCAGCATCTCAAAGGAGCCTTCGTCTGCAGCACCAAGCAGTCTGATACTGCCATAACATCCTAGTAGAATTGAATCTTCATCAGCTGATGGAGTTTCCATGGAAGAAGGGATTTTGTTCATTGACTGTTGTGAAAATATAACCTATGTGTTTGGCCAAGCACCACACTATGAAGACGTATATGGAGGGTAGGGGGAGGCGAATGATTGAATTTACTGTGTGGTTGCTTTACCAGGAAAAGAACTGGCACACACTGGATAGAAGGCTGGGTTGACGACACTGATCGGGATGTGGTGGCAAAGAAAAGATTTTGGCTTATTTTTGGGATTTTAATCTTGGCCTTTCAAACCCCCCACAATTTGCTTGACAGACTTTATTGCCCTGGTTCGTATGGGCTGTGTTGTAAGAATCATTCGTCTCAGAAAGAAAGTATTCAGAAGAGTCTTCTTCTTCATTTAACCTGTCACCTGGTTGCGTAGCCTCCAATAATTTGTATTAACCTATCTTATTATACATACACATCATAAATATAGTCTGTTTTGCTTAAAAGCTAATACTTGTACACACATTCCATGGAGCAGAGTTTTTCTTCAGAAGCCAGTGTTTCAGCTTGTCAAGAAATTTTCTACTCTATATGATTCCCATAGCTACATTGATGAGTACACAGAAGTTTGCAGCTTGCCTCTGTCCTACACTACATGTAATCAGTCCACACCCTTATGTCGTATGTTTTTTAAGATTTGGCTTAATATGCTTTTCTGAATATTCATTATGTTTATTTGTTGTGCAGACTAACAGCTTCTGTTTGGGATGTGCATAGTGCATGAAGGTTTTTGTTTTAAGTATGTTAGTATAAATTCTGCATGCTGAATACACAAACCAACAGACTACGCAGAAGTAGCTAGGAATGTAGGACAGTATGGAGTACATAAAAAGTATATTCTTCATGGTTTAAAGAACAAGTGAATTTCTTTATATAATTTCAACACATTGCCACAGTAGGATAAAATTTTATACATTTTTTTTAAAGGGACTTCCTAAAGGAGACTGGCTTTTCTATATACAACCAAGAAATGAGATGCTGCTGCTGATGTTTTGTGTGTTTTAGGTTATGGAGCAAATAACAAAACACTTAGTTGTGTTTGTGTTGTTTATGGTGAGACCCTGTGTTCCTGCGCGCTTAGGCAGAGGTTGTTAACTGCAAACTGCGCAAGCTGCACTCACTCCGCGCGACTACCCCACATAGCTGCCAGCTACATGTATTGACGTATCTGCTTCTCCACTTCTTGTAGTTTTAAATTATAACTCGCTTTTCGGAATACGTATATTTGTTTTCAGTGAAGTGGTGTAAACATTTTCTGGGAGATGGCAGCTGTGTTAAGCCTGAGTATTGCCTAAGTGACCCTGCAGTTGGATTGGTTGTCATGTCCTTGTGTCACCAAGTCGTCATGCTTATGGCACCAGGACATGAAATACTGATACTGCTGTGTATCCACGGATGTGATTGAGATTGCTTGGCCTCCACTCTATACATGCAGAAATACTTGAAATTCTGACAAAGACTGTATTTTTGTTGTAACATCTCTTAATTTATTGGCTAGGAACTACATTGTGTACTGAGTTAATGTGGAGCCCACGTGTCTCAGTCATGCCACAGGTAGGGAGCGCCTTTGCAAAATATTGTCGAGAAGCTTGTCTTCAGAATCACAATTTCCGTTTAGTTGAATTTATTTGTTTAATATTTAAGGCTGAAAATTATTGTAAGTTAAAAATGTAGACCAGCTTCTTGATGAGATAGGTTTCTCCTTGGGTCTCTTCCTGTTCTGTCCTGCCCAGGTAGTAAGAATTATTTTTCGAGAATTTTGGATAGCATTTTCTGTGCTGCCAGGCAGAGTGAACATTAAAATAGAGATCTGAGGAATGCGCTTAGCGAAGGAACAGGGCGTGCGCAGTGCGTCATTTTACTGCTAGTGCTGGATACTTTTTGCTATGGCCAGTACATATTGTAGTCTGAATTATCTCTTTCTCTTTCCCTTACCCCATCCACACCCATAACCCTTTCTCTCCGTACAGGCATGCTACCTGAAAGCCATTGAAACTCGGCCTGACTTTGCTGTTGCGTGGAGCAATCTGGGTTGTGTCTTCAATGCGCAAGGAGAGATCTGGTTGGCCATACATCACTTTGAAAAAGCCGTTGCTCTGGATCCCAACTTCCTGGACGCATACATCAATCTAGGCAATGTACTGAAAGAAGCACGGATATTTGATCGGTGAGTACCATCTTGTGACAACCCTAGATTAGGTAGAATTCAGTGTAGTTGTGACTGTTTTCTTTAGTTTATTTTGATCAAAACCACACTGTGAAATGGAAGATATTTTTCAGAAGTTATTGTATTATTAAGTACTTGAATTACTTGTGTTGTAATCCACTCTGAGTTCATACGCATGTATTTCTATAAGTTAAATACTTGTTTTTAAGATTTCCTTTGTTCAGTAAGTTATGCTGGGTCACCACCCACCATCTTTAAATACAAGTGTTTCATAAGACATGCAGCTTGCTTAATTTATCATTTCAGACTTGACAGTTTTTGAGATAAGGATGCATATCTTCCATTTTATGTGATGTGATCATTCAGTTTCTGGACTGTATTTTCTCTATGATTGCCTACGCCATGATGTCCGTTTCGGAGTGTGAGGGTCACTCCATAAATAAGGGCAACTATTTTTGGGGTCCAGAATTGTGGCAGTCGAGGAAATGTACATGCATTCAAAAGCCTGTGGCATGTTATTTGTAAATGTTACCATCAGGTGGGGGTATATGTAGAGGCATCACTAGTAGGAGACAAGAAAACCGCACACCCATCTTGAATTTAATTGTATTGTGGCATACAGAGTCAGCATGGGACAAAGAGTGTAACACAGACTACTTGTACACACTTCTTACCTTCATAGTAGTGTCCGGGGTTGTTGACAGTTCATTGCCAGTGATGGGGACAACAGGAAACATCATTGGTATCACCTGACACTGATCGGTGCCACCTCCTGTGGAACTGCTGTCAAAATGTCATCCTTGTTCGAAAATAACTTCCTATGCACTGGCTGCTTCATTTCTGGAACCAGATCATAGTCACATAGATTGAGGCTGGGAAAATACGGTGTTATAACACTGTCCAACCGTAACACTGAAGAACATTGTTGACAGTGTCTGCCGAGTGGGCTGTAACATCGTATAGGATGAGGGCATTTTCCACCAGTTCTGGGTCACTTCTGCCAACTGTGTGATAGAGACGGTACTGCAGAAACGTTTTGTCATAATGTTCATTCCCAGTTAGGTGCTGTGGAGTGGGATGACATACAAGAACACCATGGACGTCATACACCAAATCGACTTCATGGGTGATGGATTTTTGTCGAAACGTATGTTTTCGGGTGACTGGATGATGCCATTCGCAGGACCGTCACCGAGTTCTAGTTGATAGACCCTTGCACCCACATTGCATGGGTTTAAGTCATCTAATTTAATGAGTCCCGTTTGCAATTAAATGAGCCGTCACGCCCGTCGCTTTCCCCCAGGGATGCCGGGTTTGTACTTCTGATTTGCTGACAGGCAGATGGTTTTTTTGTAGAAATAAAACAGTTGACAAACCTGTCAGCCATGTGACATGTGAGGTGGACTCGTATCTGACGACAGATCAGCGGACGTTATGCACACAGTGGGATATTAAACGTAAATGTGTTTATTAACCTACGCGCGTGTGTGTGTTGTTGTTGCTATATGGCTTGAAACATTTTAAGAAGGGTAGGCAGTTACAAGTTACTGCTAGGTCTTCTTACCAAGAAATAGTCTGCAGAAAATTCGACCGGGTCGTCCTTCCGCACGCTTTCGAGCAGGTCGGCCGGTCGTTACGAGTTACGAAGCCAATTTCCAGCTGTGACGCATTCAATTTTGGAGCTAATTCGGGGAGGTGCTAACTGACGCAAGGACTTGGCGGTGTTACCAACATAGTGAAACTTGAGCACGCGATCGATATGCAGCGATAACGAAGAGGCTAAGAACGACTTAAGTATAAACAAACTGTGTTTGTGGATGATTCGATTCGGACCACAGACGAAACGCGTTATTTCTGCGTCCTGGAAGGTATTTTTTTCTTTGTTCCAGAAACACAGTAGGGCGGGGAGTTTCATTGGTTTCGTTAGGATAATAGTAACTTCTGACGTTATTCTCCTCTTTTCTGTATATTGCTATATTATCGCGTACGTTTATTTGCCAGAAAAATGGCTGTGAATTGTGGATGCATGTTAACCGTCCAGCCACACCTGCAGCTTTGGAAGTAGGTGTGATCGGCACAAGATAACAAGAACGGATGGATGAACTCTAGCAGGCGGCCTTAAAACGGGTAAGCTGTTCAGCGATCGACGTGTCTCTGCTGTCTTGGTATACACGCGACGTGTACATCGGGCCAACGTTAACTGCTCTTGGCAGGGCGATATTCAGTAAGGCACCGTCTCGGAATGTGCCTGAAAGGAAGGACAACCGCACAGTCGTCTGGACAGCAGGTGCTTGGGCTATAGGAAATACAGGGTGTCGAATGAAACGGGAAGTTGAGTAAGATGAGGTAGCGGTCGTGGCCGGTATTTTTCTGGAAGCTTTCGTTGCGAAAACGGAGGCAAAATCACGAAAAAATTTTTGGTATCGTTCTGTACCTTCTGAATGCAATGTCTAGAGTATTTTCACGGCATCAACCAGCCCGGTCGATGTGCTGTGTTCACGTCACGTAAATACCGCTGAAATAATCGCCTCAATTCAGATACGTGTATTCAGTGTTATTTGTATTTTGTGCTCGTTGCGATGTCATTAACCAGCTGCGTTGTGTTGAATACTGCCTGCCTTTGATACGCTGTGAAAATTGCGGCCTGTGACGCACGGTAACCATGTCCAGAAGTGTGTAAACATGGTCCTCGTTATTCATCATCCGTATCGTTTGATCTACATGAAGTAGGGTTCACCTTATGCCCCTTCCACCGAGGAACATAAGTGCGGCTTCGTGTCGAGGTGATGTGTATATTTCCGGGCTTTCCGGGGCTTAATGGTGTGTACTTACCGAATATTATTAAAGGTAGAGGTGCCCGTCTGCACCCCTTGAAGGCTTGTGTGAGGAGGAGGGGTTTAGCTCCATTCATAATATCGGCACAGAATGGAGACGAGGGGTCTGCTGTACGCCCCGGTCTCAGTACCCCGGGGGAAGTAACCCCATGCACTCACTGAATACGGTACTACCGAATATTATTGGGGTGAATGAATCGTCACCACCATGTTTTAGAGAAGTGTGCAGCTGGAACCTGACCCCAGCTAATTCAAGCCACACGCACCATATTCGTCTAAGGTCCCTTTTAATAGTATCCTCCCATCTACATGTGTGGCTGCTTAGTGGTTTTCTCCCTAAGGTTAGCCAACCAAATTTTGTATTTTTTCCCCGTGTGTGCTACATATCCCGTACGTCTTGTCCTCCTTTATTTAATCACACGGTAGATGAGAGTACAAATTTGGAAGCTCATTTTGCACTTTTCTTCACAACTTCGTCGTGTCTTCTTGTTTGCAGCCTCCTTCAATCTCGGCGTTGATAGTGAAGGGTGTAATGTAGAATATAAAGTAAGCGGATCTGAAGGAAGCGCGCGTCCTTTGTGCCTCAGTGTGTCTGACAGGACTGCTGATGCTAGCGTATAATGCTCGTGTCAACAGGAGCGTTGACGCCTCCTCGCAGAATAAACTGAGTAGATGGAAACTGTGACTTGTCACGTTGCGTTTGGGTTGACTGCGAGGAGCGCTCATGAATGATTGCCCGTGCACATTTAGTGACTGTGGTACGGGTGGACGATCCGGGGTTGCAGTTTCAGGTAGGGATAGGAAATTTTTCTTTTTGTCCAAAACTTCCAGACCGGCTCTTTGGGCCTCCCCACTCTAATGTGTAACGGGTACAAGGGTTCTTCTACCGGGGGTTAAAGCGCCGTGGCGTGAAGTTCACTGTCCTTATATTCCTTAATGACGTGAACCGGGAGAACACTGTCTTGACGTTTCACATCTGCGGTGCACTCACTGCATTGGCGGAAGCTAACCCCATATGGAAGAGGTCCTTCCGTGTTCGCCATATTTTATTAGAAGCTGCTGAATGCGTTTTGATTAAATTTGTTACGGGCTGTTAACTCGAAAGTTGACAGGCAGATGAATTGTTCTATCTGAGTGGTCGTGCTATAAGGCATGTGTCGCCTTGTGACGCTCGGACATGTATCTTTGTAAGCGTCTTCTTATTTTGTAAGGCCGTCAGTTGGGAAGATTGTATGGCGTCAGTAGTACATGAATTAAGTGTGAAGTGTCGGTAGAGGGATACTGACAGATGAAAACCGAAGTACCCTGAGAAAATATTGCCCACCACAAATCCTCGATGCACTGGTCTGGGATCGAAATCGTGCTCCTGCGGTGAGAGGCCTGCAACTAGCAGTCTTCGCACTGCTGCTGTTAACACTGTCGTGAGTTCGAATCTCGCTGGGGTGCGTGCGCCCGCCATTCCCGCCGTGTAGCAGGTAGAGAGACCTTGCGCCAAGTGAATCCACTGTCCGAGTGTTCAGGGAGTTCCACCAACTGTCTGAACAGGTTCAGGGGACCAGAAAATTGGGAGGGTCTGGCCACTGCATTGGCCTGTATGCGCCTCTCAACAAGACGAAGAAGAACAAGAACAAGAAATATAACTCGTGTTACTGCCTTTAGTTGTGGCTGTCAGAGCCGTCACTACACGATGTGCCCGTTAAATAATGAGACTGCATTTATTACGGAAAAGGGAATGAATATATTTAGAAGCTTTTATTACAGACTTTCAGTATAATCGCCTCCAAACTCCACACAACGCCGAGATCGTTGGGTCCTCGAAAGCGCGTTGGAAGTCCTGCAGTGAAACCCCTTTCAGTTGGTCGGTCAAATGGCGTTGGGTGTCGCTAATGTCGCTGAAACGGTCTTCTTTTAGGGCCAGTTTCACCGTCGGGAAGAGAAAAAAGTGTGCCGGTGCCAAATCTGGCGAGTAGGGGGGATGCTGGATCACACATCGATCTGGAAGCAAGACACGGCTTCACAGTGCGGCACAAACCTCGGAACAAATTTTCCTTTTCTGAAAGTCTGTTTCCAAAATTTGCCTGGCCGCTTCCGTACCCACTCCAGGACGTTCAGCGAGTAGCCGAGTGGTTATTCGCGTGTCCTGCATCACAGTGGCGCGAGCTTGCTTCGCAGTTTCATTCACAGTTCAAGTGGTCGGCCTGCGCGAGGGTTATCCTCCAGCGACCTGCCTGCCTTCTTGAAAACGCGCGAACCATCGGAAGACTTGTGCACGGCTGTCATCACTGTGCACATTTGTTGGGTCTTGGTGCACTTCCGTGGCAGTTCTCCCCGATTTAAAGTAAAATTTAATCACGGCACCTTGATCCATATCAAAAGTTCTGACACACGACACAAACACATTCTTACTTCAAAGGCAATAAAACGACGCCCGATGTCACAGAGACGAGTGTGTATTCGTTGAAAAGCGATCACAACCGTACTGTATTTTGCTAACCTGCAGGGTGCACGGGGTCTCATTATTTAACGGACACGCTGTGTATTTATACATTTAGTGCGATGGTCGTGCTATTCCACAAATAAGTCGAAACATGTTGCATGTTTTTAGATCTGTTACCACACGAAACTCTGCAGGAATTGTCGCATGTATCTGTCTCACCTTAGAAGTTCCCATTGCCTTCACTCTGGTGGTTTTCATGACTGGAAGTCAAAACGGACAAAGGTGGCGTGGCCTCTTGTGGCATGTTTGCATATTTTATGAAACGTATTTAGAGATCGAAAATTTAATTTGGAAAAGGCAAGTGGACGATCGCATACGAATGCTGCAGTATGCGTTATTTATTAACCCTTTAAAGACGAAGCGTATCTGTTTTATATAAGGACTCAGTGCGTACCGCGCTGTAAACACTCTCCACTTCGGTTATGAAAACCAGTCTCTTAATGTTTTATAAGGCAAAAGTTGCTGTTTGTTCTGAGATCCGTACAAAACACATAAACGCAATGCGGGCACCACGTAGAATTTTTTAATGTTAAACCTGGCGGTACGTAAAGTTACTGCTAGGCTTTAAAAGGTTAACTAATGATCGTAGGCTAAAATGTAGAGGTGTGGCCGACAAAAAGCGTTTTGTTCCGTCTTTGATACAGGTGCAGTGAAGATTATCGTGTTTATGTTCATTGTTTTGTGTTGTTTCTTTCCATGGAAAATTACGAACTGCTGAGTTGCTCGCAGGCAGTAGCGTGAGGTCACTGCCGAGACAAACGTAATCACGTGACGGCTTTTGCGCAAGGTGCAGTGTGTGTCATGACATGGTTAGATAAATGGAAGTGCGTTGCATGTGTGCCCTTAGTTCTAAGCTGGGCAATATGTAGTGGGATCTAACTTAATGTAACGTGTTGGCGAGGTCGTACTTAGGGTCAGCGTTGTTAATGTAGCTTCCCCCCCCCCCCGCCCCCCGCGGCCCCTCAGGCAGCTACATTGTGGAGAACTTATTAATAGTCTCTCTTCTTCTACAGTTATCAGCCATGTGTTTGGTCCTCAGGTCTTGTCGACCGGTTTAATATTAACCCTTTAAACACGAAGCGTGTCTCTTTTATATAAGGACTCAGTGCGTACCGCGCTGTAAACACTCTCCACTTCGGTTATAAAAACCAGTCTCTTAATGTGTTATAAGGCAAAAGTTGCTGTTTGTTCTGAGATCCGTACAAAACACATAAACGCAATGTGGGCACCACGTAGAATTTTTTAATGTTAAACCTGGTCGTATGTAAAGTTACCGCTAGGCTTTAAAAGGTTAACGTTTGATAGCTAAAGGCTGTCCGGCATTGTCAAACTCATTGCTGATGCTAGCAGACTACTCGCCATGACCCTTCCTGCACCACAAGCATTCGGTAGTTAAGGTCCGTTCTGGGTTCAGAGGTTAAATTTCTTTGTCTACACCCGTGTCTCTATCCTGTGGGATCGTATGATTAGGCTACGCCCCGTGTGGGTTCCAGTTGTCGCCCACTTCGTCTGCGTATTGTTTCCCGAGTACCCGACGATTTTGTGTAAGCCCAGTCATCAGCTGTGTTTGTATTTTACAGTTTTATTCTTATTTATGTATATTTTAGTGCGTCTTGAACTTACACTGGGCTGATGGAAGAAATCTCGTGGTGCTGTAGTTGGACAACCGGTCGACTTCTTTCCTAAGGCGCATTATTTTCGTACAGGGCGTAACTGTAGCTGTCGATATACACAGTGTATATTTGTTTCTATGTGCGAACGTTTAACGACGTTGGCCTACAAAAACGGGATGTACCTGTGCACGCCATGAAGGCATATTGGCCCGGCCGAGGGGGGGGGGGGGTAGAGGTATAGTTCCGCTCATTCTTAACCTCACAGAGGCGAGCGGTTAGTCCCCAGGATATACCTCTCGGCACCCATTGAATAGGAGAGTGTTTGGCCCTCAGCCTGTCAGCACGCTTTGGAGTAGAGAGAACTCGTGGCCACGCTATTGGAGCTGCGATAGTCGTATTGGGAAAATAATGACGGCGCTTTACGTGCGAGTAGTTTAGCTAACAGTGCATGGATGGAGTTCAGTCATATGTCGGTAATATTCTGTCCGATATGAAATACAGTAGAACTCCAATTATCCGGACGCTGGTTATCCGGATCCCCAATTATCCGGATCTGCTTGGTCCTTCACGTGACTAAACATTTTCTTACTGTAATTGTACTATATCCTTTTTGTGGCTTAAATTTTTCCCCCAATTGTCAAATACATATAAGGAGTTGGATGTTAATGTTATATTTGTACGTAATAAATATGTAGCCTAAAAATAGCCGTTTGTAGAAATTTTTTTCCACTGTAAACTATGTAGCCTATTTTCAAAGAAAAATCCAATTATCCGGATTTTCTGCATATCCAGACGGCTCGAGGTCCCAATTAATCCGGATAATTGGAGTTGTGCTGTACGTGTCTCGCTTGGTAGTTCAGTCAACGTCTGAGGTTTGCCATCTGATCTGGAAAATGGATTTGTATGTGCAGCGTTATAGACCCTTTGCTTGTGTCGGCAGTAAATTAATTTCAGGTGCGTGAAAAATCGTGAAGGGCGCATATCAGACATCTACATCGAGGTTCCACACAAATTTTCCAAAAAAAAGGTACGAGCCACATCAAAATTCTGTGCGCCAGACTAGTGGTATGAAACAAGTACCATGCTGAGGACTCACAAATATTGGGTGCCACCGGACAAAATTTGTGCGCCCCTGATGTACGTGCCGGGGGGGGGGGGAGGTAAAGTATCCGTAATCTACTGCTTTTGAAACCAAGCGCAAATACGTGTTGCATGAAATGAAATTAACGACGCGCTATTAATACCAACAGTATGTTCGTGCAGCATTATTCAAGAGCTTGGCATTTCCATCTCTCCCTCTTTATGCCATTTTACTTTTTAAGTGCAGTTGTAGATGTCTATTAAAGTCTCCGTACCGTGGTAAGTGTTGATGCATTCTGATGAGGCACTTTTCATGTGGCGCTGTTGTAAGGAATATAAAGTGCTGTAAGTACTGAGAAGAATAAGTGTATGCAGGGCTGTGGAGTCGGAGTCGGAAGGAATTTTAGGTGGAGTCGGAGTCGGTAAAAATGTACCGACTCCGACCCCGACCTCAATCTAAAATGTTATCCAGATACTCCAACTCCAGAGCCCTGATAGCTACAGTAACCATTAGACTTACACTTAAATATAGGTTATAAGTCTAATCAGTAGCCTGATGATTCACGTGGTGGTGATGAAACGTTTTATAGGTTTACCGTTATTAACCCTTTAAAGACGAAAGGTAATCTGTTTTATATAAGGACCCAGTGCGTACCGCGCTGTAAACACTCTCCACTTCGGTTATAAAAACCAGTCTCTTAATGTTTTATAAGGCAAAAGTTGCTGTTTGTTCTGAGATCCGTACAAAACACATAAACGCAATGTGGGCACCACGTAGAATTTTTTAATGTTAAACCTGGCGGTACGCAAAGTTACCGCTAGGCTTTAAAAGGTTAATACATATTGAGCTTTTATGAAGGAGTCGGAGTTTTAAAAGTCGAGGAGTCGGAGTCGGAGCTTTTGTGTGCCGACTGCACAGCCCTGAGTGTATGTCCATGTCTCTCGAGCGGATAGGATGACAGAATCACAACATAAAGGAAGCTAACAAACCCAGTGAAAATGTGGCAGTTCAGGTATTTGGAAACGACACTAACAAGCATGAAGACATTACTTCTCGGAATGTTTTGTCTCCCCGTTTGCTAAGAATGTAAAGATTGAAACATACAGAACAATACACAAGAGAACTTCCGTTGCGTTTCCATGGCAACGCCTTCAATATTCGTCTGTAGTTTGGGTGCAGAAGTTATCCAGACAGAATTGCTGGACTGACGAGGGCGTTAAGGAGAGCAAATACCTGAACGCGCCACACGTTATACGTACGTTGCCAGTCTGTTACCAGTGCTGTCCCCAGACAAAATGTACCGAATGGTCTTTCTTTATAGTGAAACTCATTGTGTTCTCTGTAAGTTGCGAGCTAAATACTTACATGTAATGCAGGCACTTGTCAGGCGCCTTAATATTAAGGCCTGAATTTAAATACCGGCCTGTTTCTCATTTTGTCTCAATAAAATCGGGTTGTTCGCTTCAAGTGGTACAAGGCTGTTAGGTACGGACAAGCGGTACATAGCACACAGGACACGATGTGAATGGAACCTGTAGAACTGGTGGTCTCGTTTTGGATTATTAATAAATATTTTATTCATGATAGAAATTTTGAATTTCACAAAATTCTTCTCTTGAATTCTTATGTAACGCCAGACCGTCGTGGCAGTATGATGACATGCCTTTATTCACGATAGAAATTTTGAATTTCACAAAATTCTACTCTTGAATTCTTATATAACTTCAAACCGTCGTGGCTGTATGATGGCAGATGCTTGCACGTGCCAATTACGTACTGAAATTCGCCGTCGAATGATGCTCTTTCACGTGAGAGGTAGCTTTGTAACGGGAGATATATGCCCACAGGAAATGCACATAAAAGTCAAGGAGTGCATTTCAAATACTGGGCCGACAAAAACCAAAACTACAGTCACCTGACAATTTTCAGTGTACACCCCTTAATAAATAATTTTACCACAAAGCGTTTAGTACTTTCGGAGATATACATGCACACGGACGGACACGGACTCGGAGCACGTGCATTTCGCTTGGTTCAAAGAACCCGTGGGAAGTGCTGATATCATCACATTTCGCCCCGCTTATGCTGCTGAAACTTTGGCACATTGCAGCGCCAGGTAGTCTATAAACGTTGCGCCGGAAACTTGCGTGAGCTCGCTTTCGATCGTCGGTTATCAGCGTTTGCAGTGAGGGGGGGGGGTTGAGGAATGATATAGAGTAATTTACTAGTTGAATTTTAAATACACACAGTAGCTGAGCGGAGTGTGGAATGTTAACCTTTCTTCTTAGCTGATTTAACGATGTTTTATCTACTGCATAACGTCGAATGGCAGGATACTTGATGTGTAATTGGGAAGGATGTGGAAGGAAACGGGTGTGATGTATTTCAAGATGCTGATCCAGTGTTTCCCAGCCTTTCTTCTGTGGAGGAACCCCTGAGGTAATTTTTCACTTCGCGAAGAACCCCTACTTAGGAAAGCGTTTACAGACCAGAAAATAAAGGAGCAGTTGGTAGCGCACGGAGACAACTCCAGCATTCCTAATTGCCGGATAAAAATTTCCTCAATATTTCGAATGATATTTGGAATTCCTCGCGTTATTTGGGAATTTTTATGAATTTACTGCACGATTTCTGGCGGAGCCCCTCACGATATTCTGCGCAGCACTGGTTTGGACACGCTGTTTCAGTCCCGGAAGGCACCTGCAACATACCATGACAGTTCTGTAACACATTTCTTATAATCTGTTATTTGCGTCCGGCCTTCGAACATTGTAAACAATTTAACATGCAGACTGATACACGGAGAAACGATTTATGGGGGTTAGTGGCTGGAAGCATGGGTATGTTTTAACTCGAGCTGGAGTAGACGGCAGGCCACGGCCTGCGTTGAGATCCTGAGCTCGTATCCGTAAGATTGAACTGCAGTTATAGAACCCCAGTGATATTGTGTGGTGACGGGTTTATGGACTTTATCCATCGTCCGAAAAGTAAAATATTAAAAAAATTAAAATCAGAACGTTTCGGAAGCTGGCTCTGCTTCCGCAACTTTGTGATTTTAATTTTTTAATATTTTATTCTTCGAACGATGGATAAAGTCCATAAACCCGTCACCACACAATATTATACAGGTAAAAAAAGGTAAAGCAGTCCCACTACAGGCCTGGAGAGGCCCACAGGGTTCCAGGAGGTCGAGGCTCCCAGATTTCTAGACAATCGGCACTTGAAGGTGGTAAGGTTGTCAGCCCTACGCACCGGCCGCGTTTACCCCCCAGGAAATATTCCTGGTACTCATTTCCGTTAGAGGCTGAGTCGACCCCAGGGCCATAGTGCGACCGACAGGATTATGTCAATGAAAAATCCACTGCCACCATCGGGAATCGAACCCGCGACCTGCCGGTTTGTAGCGCAGTGCCTCAACCAACTGCGCCACCGCGGCCCCCACAATATTATACACGATCGTCAAAAGCTTTTAGAACCCCAGTGATGTTGGCCGGCTGCGAAATGCGTCTTATGAATGAGTCAGACACTTGAAAATGTGGACCTGTGAAATGTCAGTACACATTTTAAAATCCACGTAGTTGGTTGCCATAGGCTGTTGTTGAAACCAATCTGTACTTCCGGATTAGCGCACGGAGTCTCACAATCCAGTGCTGTCCGTGCAAAGGAGTGACGGCTGACATACGTCCAGATCAGTATTGCATCCTTCCTGTTCCACAGCTGGAGGCCGTACAATTGTAGTTTATATGCAGATGTAAAACTGAAACCATCCGATACCCCCCACCCCCGTGTATGTCTCGAAGCTTGCGCAGCGACAAAATTCAGTGAAATTTCGGTCAGACAGCCCCGTCAAAGTGTAGAAATATTCCGACATGTCAGAGACTGACTGTCCCCATTTCCGGGGTGCTAATAATAATAATAATAATAATAATAATAATAATAATAATATAATTATTATTGTTGTGGATACTTATTATTACCGCGAAGGTGGGTACAGAGTGAGTCTCTGAAACGTCGGAACAAGACTTCATTCAATTCTGTTGTCGTAAAAAACTTTAAGGCATGTTGTCGTGGTTGTCCTGAAGACGGGGACAGTCAGTCTCTGAAACGTCGGAACATTTTAACACTGTGACGCGGCAGTCTGCCCGAGGTTTCGTCCGGTACACCTTGATTGAGTGTATGCCTGTTATTAAAATGTTCTTTAACGTTAAGTGTTATATGCGCAACGTATATCGACCCCTTTTAGGGCATCATGTGGCATGCACATGTATCTGTAGCAAAATATTCAGTTTGCGTTGTGCAGTAACATGCTGCAAGTTCAGACTAACATTCTTGGTAGCATAAAACCATATGTTAAAATCAGCAGCAGGTATAACACGGCCCCAGAAGTTTGTTGCTGTAATTTAGTTGCACGGTGTTGTTACGAAGCAAATGGTGTCAATGAGCCATGGTAGCTGCCGTGTGGCCGCGTGATGCAGTGTCCCAGCTTTCGCCTGCAAGTGCGGACAGTAATCACAGAAGTAGGCGGGGAGCAAAGTGCACGGGGTAAAGTAGGTTGGCGTATCTAATTTCTCGTTTCCTTCTGCCCTTTCTGCCTGTTCCAGTTTTCCGTTATTTCAGTAATTTCGTTCCATTCTTTGTTTAATTATTTGCTCTTTCATACCTTCCATTTTTGTTTCTATATTTGTGTCATCCTTTCTCTTCAACATTTGACTTTTCGTCATTTTCTTTTTTTCATGCTGTGGCTTTTTCTCTCCGCTGTTCGAAAACCCACAACGTTCAGCTGCTAACAACAACTTTTCCTGTTTCATAGAATTCCTCTTTAGTTGTAATTTCCTTAATGTGTCATAATTGCTGCATGCGATGTCTGCGCCAAAGGTTTCTGCAGCGAGGTCTCGAATGTATTTCTGTTCGAAAGACTATTCTGAGACCAGTAGTTTCCAAATTTTGTGTAGATTGAACAGTTTCTGTTAACCTTTTAAAGCCTAGCAGTAAATTTACATGTCTGCATGTTTAAATTTAACAATTCTACATGATGCGCACATTGCATTTATGTGTTGTATGCGGCTTTCAGAACAAGCATCAAGTTTTGCCTTGTACAGACATTAAGAGACTGATTTTTATAACCGAGGTGGAGAGTGTTTACAGCGCGGTACGCACTCAGTCCTTATATAAAACAGATACGCTTCGTCTTTAAAGAGTTAAATGTTATTCATATCCACGTTTGTATTGAGGACTTCGCTTTTTTATCCCTTTGTTGCTCATCTGGAATCAATTTTGATGGTACTTTTTGATATCAGTAGGCATGTGTCTGAACCGACTGTGGAACCCAGCTGGCTTCGCACCAGTAGGTGTCTTCCCGGGAGTGAGGGGGGGGGGGAGTGGATTACAGTCGGCTGAGGCGTGTATATTACGACTTCTTCCTTATTTCTTGCCGCGCTATAGTGTGATGGTGCCACACCCCATCCATATGCGCGCCGTGTGTACAGCGAGAGTGTTCTTCCGTGTTTGAAGGTGTGTAAAAACGCCGCCAATACTGCCAGACGTGCACTGATGAGTTTCATTGAAAGCATTCGCGGCCATCTAACGTCCGTGGCCGAGTGGGCGACGCGTTGATATTCCAAATGTCCGCACGTAATGTGACGTATCGTTCGTGAAGAATGGGATGGATATATTTGTATTTTTTATGCTTTCACATTTCATTCTGCCCTTTTTGGGCCACTCTTCTTCTCAAATTCCGGTGGGGAAGAATATCCATTTTAAACGGGAATTCTGTTGTCATGGGAACTGATGTTTCGAACGAAGGGCGGGGGGCGGAAAGGCTGGAATAATTGTGTGCCTCCGATCTGCAGCAAATATTTGTGGTCCCGTAAATGAAGGCCGACGGTCGACAAACAAGTGTGTGCCCCTACATGATCAGGCACAATTCCGTGAGTTGTAACCACCGAGTACTTCGTTATTCGTGGGATACGGTCATTCTGGTGCCTTTACGGCAATAGGTAAAGTTGGTGCATACAGGATTTTGGTGGGCAGACCTGAGGGAAGGCGACCACTTGCGAGACCCAGGCGTAGATGGGAGGATAATATTAAAATGGATCTTCAAGGAGTGGGATGGGGCATGGACTGGATTGGGCTGGCTCAGGATAGGGACAGGTGGCGGGCTGTTGTGAATGCGGTAATGAACCTCCGGGTTCCATAAAATGTAGGAAATTTCTTGACTAGCTGAGAAACTGTTAGCTTCTCAAGAAGGCCTCTGCTCCATGGAGTTAGTTAGTTAGTTAGTTAGTTAGTTAGTTAGTTAGTTAGTTAGTTAGTTAGTTAGTTAGTTAGTTAGTTGGTTGGTTGGTTAGGTACTTAGTTATAGGTAAAGTCGTCGGATTGTCGTGAAGGCGTGTGGGTGACATGGAAGTGAACCGCATTGTAGTTTTCCGCTCTATTTCGCGGTACAGTTGCTCTGTTGCAGGTGAAAAAGCCGCTTTTACAGGAAGGTGGGTGGGCCACACAGGCGATCTAGGCGTGGTAGCGAAGCGAAAAATTGCTGCTTCTGAAGGGAATTTAATGCCGGCTGTGAAACTTTTGGTCGATCATTTTAAGGAACCGTGCCGCCTCACAGCAATCGTCAGTAATGCTCAGAACACGCTGTCCTGGCGAGGGGCGCTTTAATGAGAAGTGTAAGGAAAAGAGAGCGATACGTAAAGAGAATGAAGATCAGACCGCGAAAGAAAGGGTCTGCCTGCCGGAAGGATAGGAACGGTGTTGGAGGGAAACGGGAAAAATGGTGCTTCCTTCGTATGGGGAAGACTGACAGAAGAATACCACAGCACGAACATTTAAATAACTAACTAACTAACTAACTAACTCCATGGAGCAGAGGCCTTCTTGAGAAGCTAACAGTTTCTCAACTAGTCAAGAAATTCCCCGCATTTTATGGAACCCGGAGGTTCATTACCGCATTCACACGATCCCGCCACCTGTCCCTATTCTGAGCCAGCTCAATCCAGTTCATGCCCCTTCCATCCCACTTCTTGAAGATCCATTTTCGAGCATTTAAATACGGAATTGATTTTCTGCATGTTCGCGTTAGTCTTGTCTGGCAGTACAGCCATCCTGAAGATTGTGTAGAACTGTAGTGTACAAAGTACGAACTATGCCACTTCAGAATTTCCTGTCAGGCGTACAGCGGTGTTCGGATCTTACAGTACTGCTGGGTAGGAGAGGCGAGGGCAGTCCGGATTGCGTGTAGTGGATGCTCTTGATGTCTTTAACCCTTTAAAGACGAAGCGTATCTGTTTTATATAAGGACTCAGTGCGTACCGCGCTGTAAACACTCTCCACTTCGGTTATAAAAACCAGTCTCTTAATGTTTTATAAGGCAAAAGTTGCTGTTTGTTCTGAGATCCGTACAAAACACATAAACGCAATGTGGGCACCACGTAGAATTTTTTAATGTTAAACCTGGTGGTACGTAAAGTTACCGCTAGGCTTTGAAAGGTTAAGGGCGCCAATTTGTTTACGATAACTGTGCCCCAATTAACGTTATTTTTATGTATTTTGTTCTCTCGGCGTGTACCTTGTGTCTGATAAAATAACGCATGGGTGCTTGAACAGTTTAAAACACGGAGTTGGGGGGGGGGGCCGGCGGCCGGAGCCGTGCGACTCGCGGTCCCTTCAGAATACGTCCATTTTGACTCCAGTTACATAGCCCACTCCTTGTGTAGAGTTGGGACATTTTTGAACCGCACGAGTATTCATTTCAGTACGTGTCTCACCAGCCAGTGATAATGTATCCGTTCAAAATTACCCATTGTTTGGTTACACGTGTGTAACAGCTGTCAACTGTGTGGGTTACATACGCGTGATATTGAATGCCCGAGTGGCTGTAAATGGTGTAGATGTAACCGTTGTATGTTTTGAGGTATTGTGCGGCTTCCCTTTGGTGGGTGTGGTGAAAAACGCTCATTCCGTAAGAGTGTTTGACAGTCGGGTCGAGATTCGAGTTTGAAACTCGCGAATACGAAGCTGGAATGCTGATCATACTACCGCGACATTTTGGTTTCTGTAGTGTAATTTACGTACTCCGGTTTGCCATCAAAGAAACTGGGGGTGGGGAATGTTCTTGTAAGACAGAAGGAGTTTCAGCACCAGTCTCCTAGACCAGAAACGAGATGTCGTCCGTGACGTCATAAAAATAGAGACCATTGATTGTGTGGTCACTGCCCCATCCTCACCTTTTGTCAGGGCTGTGGAGTCGGCACACAAAAGCTCCGACTCCGACTCCTCGACTTTTAAAACTCCGAATCGGACTCCTTCGTAAAAGCTCAGTATGTATTAACCCTTTAAAGACGAAGCGTATCTGTTTTATATAAGGACTCAGTGCGTACCGCGCTGTAAACAGTCTCCACTTCGGTTATAAAAACCAGTCTCTTAATGTTTTATAAGGCAAAAGTTGCTGTTTGTTCTGAGATCCGTACAAAACACATAAACGCAATGTGGGCACCACGTAGAATTTTTTAATGTTAAACCTGGTCGTATGTAAAGTTACCGCTAGGCTTTAAAAGGTTAATAACGGTAAACCTATAAAACGTTTCATCGCCACCACATGAATCATCAGGCTACTTTTTGGGCTTATAACCTATATTTAAGTATAAGTCTAATGGTTACTGTAGCTATCGGGGCTCGGGAGTTGGAGTATCTAGTTAAGATTTTAGATTGAAGTCGGAGTCGAACACTTTTTCCGACTCCGACTCCACAGCCCTGCGTTTTGTATCTGTGATTGAAATTAAAATTGCGGGCCTGTGATGGTCATCGGGTGTGTTTTAAACGCACATTCTGCCATTTATTTCACAGTGACTAGCGTGGGCTGGAGCACGTAGTGGAGACGTAATTTGATATTAAGTGTAGCCGAATCCCATGATGCAAGACCTGCTTCTGATAGAGGGATGTTACATTCAGTAGCCCCAGAGGACTGTCCGCTAATATGATTACGTACATACGTACGTACGTCCTCCTCTTTCGCGTCGAGAATTAGGTAGAGTTAGTAGTGACCTTGCCCGATGTTAGCAGCCATTGGACAGTCTCCCTGTCGAGTACCTTTGTGGAATGGAATGTCCAGAGCATGCAGGAATGCCCCCTCTACATGATGGTACATTCCTGGGAAGCGAGAAAAATACTCCTGCAAGAACTTATTCATGTTTAACTCGATACGTCCAATCGTGAGCAGTGGTTTAGGGGATAAAGCGGCCGGGGCGTGAAGTAGACCACTCGCCTCCATCTGTTGGTGGTAAGAATGAGTGGAGTTACTCGTGGAGCTATGCGCTTAGTCGCCATATGTGCGTTCGTGGCCTGGACAGGGACAGTTTTTATGTCATCATCCTGCACGGAGAATTTAGCACTTTAACCATTATTGCATGAAGTTTCTCGTGCGCTTTGTGTGTTTAAAACACTGTTTAAATCCCCTGTGGTCTTCGCGGGCTTACATCGCCTATACAAACATAGCAGAACTAGACGTTTATTTACATTTATTTGCTACAGAACAGAACAAATGATGTTTATATAAGTTGTTAGTATTAATCAGCAGCAGAGAGGTTTACACTACTCCTATCTACGCGCGTTAACACTTCCCATGGACTAAACGGGGTAGCGTGTACGTCCTGAAGGCGGTTCTCTTTTCATGTGTATCGTTACTGGTGAAAATAAATTTATTCTGCTATGTGTTGGCGCATATAACCGTCTGTAACCTACCAGAAACTATTTATAAGTTACCATAAAAAATATAAAACAACATACTTCTTTTAGATTGAAAGCACCGAAATTCATCCAACGCTCGTGGTGGGTTGATTTCTTGGAATGTGTATATATAGCCTTGCGTCATGTGATCGCGTGAAATCTCTTTAAGCAAGAGGGCGAAATGAGGACTTCCGGTTGCAGTTTCCTGCCTGCTGATGTCGGGTGACAGGAAGATTAAACTGTTTAAGGAAACGTATGATTTTATATGTTTTGGTTGCTTATCTCAGGTACGTACGGTCGAACCGAAGAACTGTAACAAACAAGATAAATTCTGCTTCTCAAAGGCTCTGACTCTTTGGCCGGTTACCAAAATTATATGAATATATTAGAGTCGTTGCCCGTCGGAATCTGTTCACACAGGTATAAATAACCTGGCAGTGTTGCTGTGTAAATCTGCTGTAAACCGATTACATTTCTACACGTGCAAGAGCAGGCCAGCCAGCACGGCACTGCACTGGAATATGTTCTCAGTAATTCTCAAAATAGGTTTCATGCCACTTTCGTGCAGTAGCAGTCTTTTTTTATTGTGGTGGTGATCTGGTTTACAGACGTTTCGGAAAAACCTCTCTGGTTTGTATCTTGTGGGCGAAGTGATTGCACAGCGACCGGCCGTCGATGTTTACAGTCCCACAAAACGTGACTGCAACCCAATAAACTGCATTGATGCGGCCATTGCCACTGGCTGCGGCGTTCAGAGGGAAACTTAGGAAACGCAATCGACCTTACCTCCCTGTCTCACATGTGCTGCTCGGAGTGCACATTCACACATGACTTACAGTCTGTTAATGCTGTAAATACCGGCGCAAGCCTGTTGTTGATATCCCGCAAAGAAAATATGGAATGAGATAATGCAAATGGTAGTAACGTAGTCTCGCTTGAACTTGTAGCGTTCCTAGGCTCCTTTATGACTTTTACCGCTGTCCAGAGCAGGGGCACACAAGAGCTGGTCGCCCGGACGATTACGTTTTGCACAGTGGCGCCTAACATTTG
Organism: Coptotermes formosanus; assembly: GCA_013340265.1. Classification (NCBI taxonomy): domain Eukaryota; kingdom Metazoa; phylum Arthropoda; class Insecta; order Blattodea; family Rhinotermitidae; genus Coptotermes; species Coptotermes formosanus. Next base: position 454,530 of record BLKM01000721.1, read on the forward strand.
TTGGACCTGAGGATGAAACTTGTTTAACCTTTTAAAGCCTAGCGGTGACTTTACATACGACCAGGTTTAACCCTTTAAAGACGAGGCGTGTCTGTTTTATATAAGGACTCAGTGCGTACCGCGCTGTAAACACTCTCCACTTCGGTTATAAAAACCAGTCTGTTAATGTTTTATAAGGCAAAAGTTGCTGTTTGTTCTGACATCCGTACAAAACACATAAACGCAATGTGGGCACCATGCAGAATTCTTTAATGTTAAACCTGGTGTTATGTGAAGTTACCGCTAGGCTTTAAAAGGTTAACATTAAAAAATTCTACGCGGTGCCCACATTGCGTTTATGTGTTTTGTACGGATGTCAGAACAAACAGCAACTTTTGCCTTATAAAACATTAAGAGACTGGTTTTTATAACCGAAGTGGAGAGTGTTTACAGCGCGGTACGCACTGAGTCCTTATATAAAACAGATACGCTTCGTCCTTGAAGGGTTAATGCCGCTCCTCTGGCGCCCAGAATTATTAGGTTTTTCCTAAACTTTTGGGCAATCTGTGGTTGCCTGGTTTAGCCTATATCCGTTCTACTGGGAAAGACTGCCTTATGATACGTTTGCGTGCCCATCCGTATGCCTACCGACTCCCTAATATTCAACTGTTCCATTTAAATTAGGCATGTATAATTTTTTATGAAGGTAGTTCGTTAACATACCAATATTTTTTCATGAAAATTTTGTAATTGTAGAATCACAAAACACGGCGACAATGCGGTGGCTCTGTTTCTGCGAAATTTTTGGAATTTGAAACTGACAGCGTAAGGCTTAGTCTGGTAGCATCAGACTCCGGGTTCGGGCGCCATTCGGATATTGCATGTCCGATACTGTATAAGCATTTTGGACTTCCATGGTCCTTCCCTTTTTCGCAGAGAGAAATGTATTCGTCGTTGCGTTTATCTAACGCTCATGACACAGAGAATTGACTAGCAGTACAGACAGCTGTGACGCTGCTTGTTCGTTGTGAATTCGCTGGCCAGTTAAGGGTAAGACTACACGTGTACGTAATGTGGCGCGCTGAGAAGTTATTTAATGAATGAACGTAGGAAATTGCGTTTGGTCGGGCTCCGGAAATAAACCTAGACTTGAATATCTCTGGGATTTTCCTGGCTGCTATCTGCCGGAATAACCGCCACATACCCTGACAATCTCGCATGTGATATCTGCGGGTACGTGTTTTTCCCCAAACGCCACAGTACCGTGTCCTTAGAGCAGCGTCATGTAATGTATGCGAGAATTATTAACACTTACAGGCTAAAGGAGCTTGTATTAACCCATTAAAGACGAAGCGTATCTGTTTTATATAAGGACTCAGTGCGTACCGCGCTGTAAACACTCTCCACTTCGGTTATAAAAACCAGTCTCTTAATGTTTTATAAGGCAAAATTTGTTGTTTGTTCTGCGATCCGTACAAAACACATAAACGCAATGTGGGCAACACGTAGAATTTTTTAATGTTAAACCTGGTGGTACGTAAAGTTACCGCTAGGCTTTAAAAGGTTAATGACCCTATAACTAACTAACTAACTCCATGGAGCAAAGGCCTTCTTGGGAAGCTAGCAGTTTCTCAGCTAGTTAAGAAATTACCCGCATTTTATGGAACCTGGAGGTTCATTACCGCATCCACAAGAGCCCGCCACCCGTCCCTATCCTGAGCCAGCTCAATCCAGTCCATGCCCTCATCCCACTTCTTGAAGATCCAGTTTAATATTATCCTCCCATCTACTCCCAGGTCTCCCAAGTGGTCGCCTTCCCTCAGGTCAGTGACCCTATAATGAGAGCAAATCGGCTTTCATTCAGGGCAGGATAAAAGGAACCTGGGCTTCGATCGGGTACGGGTAAGGCCCGGGTTGCACAGACTATAAAAATCTGGGAGCCGCCACAAAATTCTAGGCTCCAGGGTGGCGACATGAAGCAAGTTCCATGTTGAGGATCCACATATTAGGCGCCACCGTACAAAATTTAATGCCCCTGAGTAGGTAAACAGGTGTCGGGCGGTGTAAAATGCTTATCGTGCGCACCTCGGTGCCTGTGTGTGCCTTTGTACGTACGTGAGCATAGTGGGTGTTTTGCCTCTTAACGGATTAGTTTGTATAGTTCTCCCAACTTCTTAATACTTTTCTACTTAGCCGGTGCTCTGCTGAACGCTTTGTAGTCTTGTGTGCTTCATCACAGCTGCAAATATCGCTGTTATACATACAGCGGTTCCTTCTGGTATTCTCTTCCTTTTAATTAATGGGTATTTTGCATTGACTATTATTAATACATTTTTCGTAGTCACGTTAGTCACATTATTTCTGTTTCTGCCATATTTGTACATGATTTTCGGACAAGTTAAAGTGTTTCTCTATTACGTGTGTTTATCCGTCAGAAATGATGTATTATCAAGTAAAGGGTAATGAAAGACGTTTTATGTTTCGGAGAAGAGAAGAGTCTCTCGTTTATTTGACCAGTGAAGCTGGGACCAACAGGGAGTTTCGAAACGTCGGTAAGCTCGAATCGCACATCGTGCAAAACCCCCAAAACCAGGACGCAGTGATTATTTCCGGATGAAAGCTTAAAATCAGTAGAAAAATCTCCTGTCTCCGCCGTATTCGAACCCCGGATCTTCAAGCTCGTAGCCCAGTCTCTATACAGACTAAGTTGTCTCGACTTCCTTTAATAGAACCCAAAAGCATTGATTTCGACCGTTCTGCTGGTAATCAGATTTGTACTGTGCAGTGAGTGTGAGATGCGTCTTTTTTTTCTTTATTTGGTGACGCTGTCAGTATCCAGGCTATACAGCGTTGATAAAATTGTTTGATGGGTGAATATGGAGCATCGGAGAACTGACAATTGACAGGAGAAAACCGAAAGACCCGGAGAAAAGTTTTCTCATGCTACTTCGCACATCACAGACTTTACACTGACTACCCTGCAATCGAACCCAGGCCTCCGCGGTGAATATACACGGGACCCACTGCTGTGTTACTGGGGAGTCGGAAAATGTTCATAATCATTACATGTGACTTATTGCCAGGACTTGGTACAGTTCAGAAATTACGTTCAGCGCCAGTAAACAGCGTCTGTATTGACTGCATGTGACCCGGTATGATTGAAGATGTAAATTTATGTAGGCATTGATTACTTCGTAATTCGGCCGATTCGTCGGCCGTTCAGCAGCAAGAGGACAGAGGACTGATGCCGGGCTAAACTCTGTGTAGAATGAGAGCTCTCAACATGCAGTGTGGTGGTGGTGGTATTGATTTCTGGGGGCGAAGAGAACCCCCCTGCTGTTGCTGGCGCAACCCTACTCCTTATGGCACTGGAGTGCGTCCCGCCCAATTCCACAGTCTTTGTGGTGGACAAAGCTGGTTTTGTGAATACGAACGAAGTCATTAGACTTCGTTCGTATTCACAAAACCAGCTTTGAATTGTGAATGAATAAATGCCGTATAACTGGACTGCCCAACAGGTTGGTGCAGCGGTAACGTTGTGAATTTGCATTCGGTAGGTGCCTGTTACGAAACAAAGCAGGGTGGGCAGCTATCCTAACAGGCTTTTGGTTTTTTTTAAATTCAGTTTGTGCAGGTAAATGCTCAGTGCCGCGAATTCGGCACTATCGATGTAATGCAAGTTCTTCCTAATCCGTCCTCAGTCGTCGTACTCTTCGACGCAATATACTGTTAGTTACAAACAGCGTCGTAAGCAATCCACGTCGTGAATTCAGTCGGTATTCTGATGTGCAACACGTGTCGTTAAAGGGAAGAAACACGCTTTGTGTTGGTGTGTGCCGTAGCCTACTTCCCCCTGCCCCTTGAAGAAACACGCTTTGTGTTGGTGTGTGTCGTAGCCTACTTCCCCCTGCCCCTTGAAGAAACACGCTTTGTGTTGGTGTGTGCCGTAGCCTACTTCCCCCTGCCCCTTGAAGGAACAAGACAGGCATTGCACTCGAATGTAACATTGAGGCGCGTTCGCGTAACCATTGTTGCTGTGGGAAAGCAAGCCGTATTACATGTTGTGAGTGTGTATCTGTAGCCTTAGTTACCCAGCATGCAAAGCGCATGCGCCGTGTTATATTGTTATCTGTGGCCTGGCCGTCTGTAGCGTATTTTTCCACATTCTCATAAACGGCGCGATTTTCGGGGAAAGGTTACTGAACATAAAATGTGTGTTTTGATTTTCTGTACAACATTGGTTGGAACATTTCTCATTGTAGGAAGCATTCAGCGAGATATTATCGTAAGTCTGCGTAGGTCGTCATGTAAAGTACCCGTTCTTGCCAGGTTTTAATTAAACGTGAATTCTCTCGACAGATTTTCGGAAAAATATTCAGTTATCAAATTTTATGAAATGCTTGCAGTGGGAACCGAGTTGTTCCATGAGGCTGGGCGGGCGGACGGACAGACATGACTACGCCAGTAGCCGCTTTTCTCAATATTTCGAACGCGCCAAAAAAAGTCGCTATAAAGTCTTCAGACTGTCCATGTGGAACGTGCTTCATGTTGCCCTTGTGGCGTCTAGAATTTTGAGGCGGTTCCTACGTTTTTTGGAAAATTTGGTCATTCTGAATAACCATACCTGGTAAATATTGCAGTGTGTGGGGGGTGGGTGGGTGGGTGAGGGGGTCTGTATGTCAGTGGACGTTGGGAGGTGTTATAATTTCTTGAAATATATCTGTATATTTTTAAAGAAATGGGGTAAGCGTTTTTTTTTACAGTCGTAGCTATTCTGACACTTCGCAGGCCCGACCTGATGGCAGTGGCGTTTGGAGTATTCCGCTCGTTTTTGCCCCAGTATATAAGGTCGTCCTTCTCTTCATAGTTTGTTTTCGTTACGGCGAAGAAAAGCACATCGATTTGTGGAATGGCCAAAATACGGAAACAGCGCATAAATACATGGAAACATTGTTTGTCCTGGAGCCCCAACTTTCCATTTCAGAGGGTGTAAAAGTGACACACGTTTAAATGATAAATAGAATGATCAGTTACAGCTCCGTATGTCAGTCGTTTCGGCTTCGGATTACCGACTAGCGACTGATGATGCTGTCCACATTTTCTGTCGTCTTCGTTAGTTCCACCACACGAATGCCCTGACAGGATACGTCACAACCGCTACTTTCCGTATCCTTTCCGATTGACCGTCGTTCACAATCGTTTTGACATTCGATGCTGTATAATCTGTGCAGTGGTAGAAGTATCTTTAAATAACTCAAGAATAAACGCAGTGTTATATCCAAGCACTTATTTGCTTATTAACCCTTTAAAGACGAAGCATATCTCTTTTATATTTAAAGATCCAGTCCGCACCGCGCAGTAAACACTCTCCTTCTCGGTTATAAAACCCAGTCAGTTAAAGGTGTATAGGAACGTAATCGATGTTTGTTCAGAGATCCGTACAAAACACATAAACGCAATGTGGGCACCACGTAGAATTTTTTAATATTAAATCTGGTCGTATGTAAAGTTACCGCTAGGCTTTAAAAGGTTAATTCAGTCTCTTGATATATTCAAGATGTGCCAGTTATGTTGACGTACCGTTCGTTACACAGGCCCTGTGACACGTTTCGTTGTTTGTGCATAATGTTGGGGAATACGCCGAATTACTCTCACCAGTAATTGATTATGCTCGTGATTCCATCAGGGCTGAAAGGCGATTAGTTTCGTAGTATTGTTTCCCGCTTGTTTTGAGATGTGACGTGCCTTTGTCGCGTGTATGCATAGAATATTAATGCCTAGAAACCGTCCTCGCTAGCTGGAAATAAACTCATGTTGCAGGCAATTCCCACCAGAGTACCATGTTTATTTCGTGCACCGCATTAGTAACCCTACACCACAGCATTTTTTACCTCATAGTGTTACTGTGTGTATGTTATAGAATGTGCTGTTTGATCCAGATTAGTTTGTTAATATTTTCGGACCCGAAGCCACTTTCAAGCATTCAAATGATCAGCAGACGAATTGTTTATAAGTTACATAGTCCTATATTATGTTATAGACATGTAGGTTTGGTAGTTAACCCTTTAAAGACGAAGCGTATCTGTTTTATATAAGGACGCAGTGCGTACCGCGCTGTAAACACTCTCCACTTCTGTTATAAAAACCAGTCTCGTAATGTTTTATAAGGCAAAAGTTGCTGTTTGTTCTGAGATCCGTACAAAACACATAAACGCAATGTGGGCACCACGTAGAATTTTTTAATGTTAAACCTGGTGGTACGTAAAGTTACCGCTAGGCTTTAAAAGGTTAAACAGAATATGCTACATCATCATGACGTTTCTACCTAATAGATATATTGCACATTGAGAAAGTTTTTAATATTATAATATAACACAAAAATTTCATAATAAACCTGTGAGAGTATCTCATTAGCCGGCTTGCTTGAGAAGGGAACGTACTTCACCGCAGCCATCCGTGTGTTTATTGGCAGTGGTGAACGGGGTGGCCAGCATGCGGAGCACCACGACCAATCCAACTATAGTATTTTCGCAGCACCACTCGAAGTATTCTGTGAGACTTTTCGATAGAAATGAAGGGGAGAGTCGTTGTGTTGCAGCCACGTGTTTAATGAGGTCTGGAGGGCAAGGTCGCCTAAGAGGAATGATAGATACTCCCGAAGGACATGCCGGCCGTAGTCTTCTGATAAACGTCCAACAAGTGTGAATTGCCCCGTTTGTGTCGATAAAACCGCACCTCAGCTTTCGCCAAAAAGCTGTGATGGTATTTACTTGCAGTGGAATGAGGAATATTGCTGATACATGGGTATTGTGTGGAGTTGGTTGTGTTGGTAACTACGTGACAGTTGACATTTCTGCCCGCTTTGATGTCACTTTTTTCCACTCAAAATGAACCAGCTGAACGACGTGAGTTTGGCATTTGTCAAAATGGCACAAAACGCACAAATACACCGAGTGGGCAAAATGCGGAGTCTCTGAGTGTTGCAGCCAGTACTACACGTCATTACTAGTTGACTTTAACGGGTTAAGAAGGAACTGGTTGTTGTCAGTAAGATAATAGTACCAAGAATGGATGAGCAACTGTCAGGAACATTGATAATAAGTAGGACGTCAAGGTAGCGCCGCCTCGCCTGAAGTATTAACAGATTCAACATAACTAATATGTCCTCACATTTAATGTTCTGTGTGCCAGTTTAAATCTTCTGTAACGTAAAGTTGAAGAATGTCTTTGAATTTTTTCACGCTCAGTCAGTCAGTGTAGTGGAGTTTCAGGTGACGGACGCGTACTTCAGTCTATACCACTGTAGGACACTGTACGGAGTAGTAAGCCTGTCGATTGTCGAGCAGAGGTGGACTTAATGTAAGGAACACATCTCAGAGTTTTTAAGTCCTGAGAAGAAATTTAATGTAACGTCGTAATAGAATGTAGGTTTTTTTAAAGTTCGGCGTAACGACTCTCATTCAGTTTATTTTCATTACTAGCCCCATAGAGCAGAGTTCCTCTTGAAAAATGTGTGGTGTCTGAGATGTTCAGTAAGTTCTCCTCATTTTGTTGAACCCGAAATTCATTGCTGTTGTTATAAGAGCCCGCCACAGGCCACCATTATGAGTCAGATTAGTCCATTGCACACCCTGCCGTCCTACGTCTTCAAGTTCCTTGTTAACCCTTTAAAGACGAAGCGTATTTGTTTTATATAAGGACTTAGTGCGTACCGCGCTGTAAACACTCCACTTCGGTTATAAAAACTCGTCTCTTAATGTTTTATCCGGCAAAAGTTACTGTTTGTTCTGAGATCCGTACAAAACACATAAACGCAATGTGGGCGCGACGTAGAATTTTTTTAATGTTAAACCTGGTCGTATGTAAAGTTACCGCTAGGCTTTAAAGGGTTCAGTTATATTCCCATCCCCGGAGCTTGGCTGTTCTAAAGCCTTTGCTCATTGCTTGCCACGAATTCTGAAATCCGCACAAAGAAGCAAGGCAAACAGTGACTACTGATGTGTGCTGCACGAGGTGGGAGCTTTCTCGTAACGGGGGCTTAAGCCTGGTTCTGCCATTTTGAACCCGAATCCAAGCGGCAGTCGATGAACTAGGGCACCACACAACACGCCCAAAGAAGAAGAAATTCCAGAGTGCGCCAGTGCCTACAGTCTTTCGGGATGAGGAAGGTATTACTATTGTACACTGCGTGCGTAGAGCAGCAGTACTGAACTCTGACCGCTGTATTGGAACACCAAGAAGTCTGAATGGTCGCCTTTGTCGAGTTCGTCCCAGAAGAAAAATGTCTTAAGTCCTTTTCTTGCATGACCACACGCCAGGCCGCACACGTGTGCGCACTGGTAGGATCTGTATGGACAGTGTTGCCCTACCCACCCCACAGTCTTTCCTCCGCAACACTGGATTTTCACAGGTTTGGTCCTTCGAAAGACACGGATGGTGAGTCTGTAGACTTCGTACACCAGTGGCTGCAGAGGCAGAGCGACTTTTACCGGGCAGGAATGCATGCAGTCACATGTTGAAGAAGGCTGTTGACAAAGATGGAGACTTTGTTGAAGAATAACAGTGTCTTCCGCAATCTTGTAAAGTTCTGTGGAATTTTCAGATGTCCTAACTTGCATGTAGCCTGAAGTAAAAACATGAGTCATTGCATCGTGACAGCCCCTCGTATATTTGTTCATGGCATACATCACACAGTTGTTACCGCAGGATCGGAACGTACTTTAGACACCAGACCACCCTCTGGTACTGCAGCTGTAAAGTTCTACATCGCTGAAGGATATGCGGAACTCGTCTAATTAATAGTCCGTCGAAGCTAAACATCGTATAAACAATGCTGAACACTATTTGTTGTTATAGTCTTTGTTGGCGTCGCGTCAAGTCATAGTGAAGAGCACTTACACAGTACAGGGAGTTCTGATCACTTTCCTGAATCGTTTCGCATTGTTGAACGGAGTGTTACATGCGTGCTTGAAGGGAATTTTTTCATTCTGCCATCAAAAACCGCATCTAGAGAATGAAAGTAAATGGAACGAGTATTTCAGAGCATCCGCCGTTGGAATTTTAGAGTTGCGAAAGGTTAGACAGTGTAAATTTGAAGCCTGGTAGTGCTGTTAGTAATTGCCTTTATTAACCCTTTAACCCTTTAAATACGAAGCGTATCTGTTTCATATAAGGACTCAGTGCGTACCGCGCTGTAAACACTCTCCACTTCGGTTATAAAAACCAGTCTCTTAACGTTTTATAAGACAAAAGTTGCTGTTTGTTCTGAGATCCGTACAAAACACATAAACGCAATGTGGGCACCACGTAGAATTTTTTAATGTTAAACCTGGTGGTACGTAAAGTTACCGCTAGGCTTTAAAAGGTTAAAGACGAAACGTATCTGATTTATATAAGGACTCAGTGCGTACCGCGCTGTAAACACCCCATTTTGGTTATAAAAACCAGTCTCTTAATGTTTTATAAGGCAAAAGTTGCTGTTTGTTCTGAGATCCGTACAAAACACATAAACGCAATGTGGGCACCACGTAGAATTTTTTAATATTAAACCTGCGTGTGTGTAAAGTTACCGCTAGGCTTTAAAAGGTTAGTACTTTCCCGTGTGAGTTGTAGAAGTCGTCTTTACAGTAATTCGTCAGTTACTGCCGTCGTGTCGCAACCACGTTGTTGTTGTTGTTGTTGTTGTTGTTGTTGTTGTTGTTGGGTTTTGTTTCAAAATACATTGTAAAATTCGCATTGTTTTGAAGTATCTATGACTGTAATTAACTTGTATTGTCCGTTTATTGGCGCCAGTGTTGTTCCCACATCACAACTTCGCACGACGGCCGTTTCGGTACTGTTCGTAAGTTCTCCTGAAACGGCAGTTAATTTATTGCGGGTTTGAGATACAGAAACCCGGTCACACCACTTTAAGGAGTCGGAAATTAGCTTTGCTTGTACTTCGATGACTGTTCGTAGTAGTGTATTGGTAAATGTTACGAAGGAGATGATAAGTTAGTGACATTATTGTTATTATGTACAAATTAGGCCCCAGCCACTTCCCTTAACATTCTTTGGAGTTTATTGTTCACTTGTCGTAACGTATGGCACGAGTGAGCTGCTGAAAGCGTCATTAAATAGAGTAAGAGTAAACAGATAAATGAATAAATAATGTGGTCCGTGAGTACATGTGTCATCCCGCGTCGTTAGGCAAGGTACGTGCGTTAGACAGAATGCAAGTATGGGAACTTAAGGTGTTCCCCCCGCCCCCTGGGTCTACAATATTTCCGTCCTTCCTAAAGTATTTTCCTTTTCTCCCAGTGTTTATTCCCATTCTCTTAATTTCTTAATTTTCCTCTCTTCCGTCAGTCTCTCCTCCTCTTGTTTTCGTTCTGCATACTTTTCTCCTGTATTCTGTTTACCCCGCCATTTGTAGATACAGGTGCAGTTCAGTGTCTGCGTTCCCTCGTATTCGTGTGAATGTATGCTGAAATGCCTGCTGCTGGGATGTTTTTGGGCGTGTAAATCAAGTTCCCAGCCAGCAGTGTGTATTTGTAGCGCAGGAAGAATACATTTCTCTAGTTTACGAAATAATAACACCAATTAATGCACCAAAAATATATATAATTTTATTCTTAAAAATCTCCTACATGTTTCGGCCCTGTTGGGCCATCTTCAGGGAGAATAATATTGATACACTATGGTTGCGTTTATATAGTTAAGTGTGAATATGCCCTGGACTTCGTCTTCCGTTTGAGAGGTGTCGCGTTCGCATTAATTGGTGTTATTATTTCGTATAATACAGTGCACGGACGTGGTACATATTAAATTTCTCTAGTTTAGTTCGATACGGAATCTTTCTGAGAACGAGCTCAATACTGATTTATGCGAAAGTCTTCTTTCTTCACAAGTCTCCATGTCACACCCGTTTTTGTTTCTCCTGGGATCTGGTGGACTCGTAACGCTGTCATGTAGGGTTTACCACATTGCTGCAAGGCCGATTTAATGCCAAGGGACTCTGCCTGGCCGAAGTGAATCTCGAGAGGAACGCATTTTGTGTTGTGTTGGGCATTATTTACAAAACTACGGAAAATGTTTCGACTTGGGAGAGATGATGTGAATGGAAACAATTACATGACGAGGAACATCGTCATTTGCGAGGGATGTTCAATAAGTTATATCCTGTCGGGCATAAAAATTAGAATGAGAAGTTGTTTGAACGCTAATTGTAGTGCATTTATTTCGTGAGTATTTCTCAGCATAGTCTCCAAGCAGACTGAAGCATGTCTACGTCTTGACACTACTTAAAATTTCAGCTGACGTACAAATTGGGCTGTTTCACGAGCAACCATTTCCACTTCCGTGGTGTTGTGGAATCGGCGACCTCCAAAGTGTTGCTTCGGCGGCACAAGCAGTGGGATAAACAAGGAAGGTTGCTAAAAACTGTTATTTCCGTTTAGAAACTGTGGCTTTCGCCTTCTTCCATCAGTTTTCGTGACTTCAGACGCTTCTTGGCGTGGAGACGTCTGCTCTTGTTTTGTTCATTGTTAATTCACCGACGTTTCCATGAAACGAATGTGCAGGCCTTCGTTTATTTTTACGTCGCTTAACTTCGAGAGAAGTGTCTTTCACTGCTGAGGAAAATCGAGGTCAGTGGTGGTGAATTTCCAGTTGCCTTTTACGCCGTGGAAACACTTCTCCGAAATTGTTACGCAACCGTAACTTGAGCAGGGTGTCCCTTCCGAGAGGTTACAGATGGATGTTGGTGTGTCGGTTGTAAAGCCCGCGGCAACCCGAGCCCTATGAGGTGGCGGAGTGGGCGAGCTTACGAAGTGTGCTTGAAGAATACGTGATCAGCGGACATGGAAACGCTTTTCCTTATCACAGACGCCTCTGTTAATGCATAATCTCTCTAACCCTTGTGTCTTATTTCAGAGTTACATAAGAGCCGTAGGGGCCCCTTTCTTGGCTGCGTTTTGTAAACATACTTTTGATTTTGTTACGAAACTTAAGGTTTTAGGTTGTCTTCAGGGGTGTGACGTCATGCACACCGGCTGAAATTTACCGACTTTTCCACGCTTATGTGAAACGTTAACTTTTTGTTACCAGACTGCAGGGCATGACGCCGTAGAAGGCAGTATTCTTCGTAACCGTTACCGTATGAACCTCAGGTCTGGTGTTCGTGGAGTGTACCGCAACAATATTGGCCGCGCCCGATTCCCCGAGCATTGTTGTTTCTATTATCGCAGCAGGAGTTTAACGTAGTGAGGGAGTTACATACATGGTTTCAGGAAACTTCGAGAAAGGTGCGCTTTTAACGCCTGTAAGGGTCGATTCACATTATACGGCACGGTACGACACGACACGACAAAATATTCTTTTATGGTTTTCATATGCTCGAATTCACATTAGTCCGTCACCGACAGCTAACGACAAAGACAGGGTCGTTGGGATTGAGAGAAAAGAATATTTTGCCTGCATGTTAACTGAGGGTAGATGTGAATGCACGCTGGCTTTTGTCGTGTCGTGTCGTGTCGTAGCTATAATGTGAATCAACCCTAAATCGGCACAGGGTTAGACAGACACGTCTCAGAGCGTTGGGGTCTGGAGAGTTCTTGTGAATTAATAGCTGAATTTCTAAGCCAGCGGCCACGCAAGCGCAAAGAAAGCCATTTGCCGTGGCAACTCTTTACCAAAGTTACTTTTGCTGCACCCTGTTTTGGCCGGTATTTACAAGGAGATTTATTGGTGCAGCATCACTAAGGTATAGACGCATTGGCGCGTTTTCTGTTTGAGTGTTCACAATTTTGTGTTGTTATGTGTTCAGTACTGGTGACACAACATACGTTGTGTGTTCGCCATCATCATGACTCCGAACTCTTCAAACCTTCTGTCTTTCCTGCGCAATTATCAGCGCATAACCCCTACAACCCCTTCTGTGAGTTTATGAGAGTGGAGTGGAATAATTCTTACGCATCTGGACCTCACCGTCCAATAGAAAACAATATGGCTGCAGAATGGATAGGCAACACTTAAATGCAGTGAAAGCTAGGTCATTGTCGATGACTCTCCATGCCTCGCCGGCCGTTTTCGTTACGGCGTTGCATGGTGTCATTGCGGATGGTCTTGGACGCTTTGCCGCCATCTTCTATAAATAAATGCTCGTATTTCTTAATCTTAATTATATCGCGGTTTCTCTTCCTGTTCTCCGTCACGCTCTTTCCATGCCCTTCCCCCTCCCCAGTGTTATTTCACATTAGTGAACCTCGCGGCAAAACGGGCGTCCCCGAGAGATGTAGCTTCTTCATTAATTCGTAGCGTCACGAACTCATGAAGGGGACAGAAAAGTCGTTGCAGTTCTTCACCGTCACCAGCATAAATAGATGTAATTTGTAATCTTGTGTATACAGTTTGGTGTTGCCACCTCAGAGGTTTTCGTTAGACTCTGAAGGTTTTTCTTTGTGGCCTTTGTAGTCAGGAAATTTTATATACGCATTACACGTACGCGTGTGTGTAATTATAATTAAAAAACAACCCCTCCTCTTTGCTTCGTTTCGTCAGTAATTGAGTTTAACACACAATGTGAACAGTATTAAATTCTGTGTTTAATAATACCTTACAGGTTGTAATGTAATTATGTGCAATGTTGATTTGTGACTGACAGATGCGTCATTTACGTGGAGTGGTGATGGATTTTTGGATCATTTAACTTGCTGTTTTTAAGCTGCATAACATACCTACAGTGTTGAATATTGGGGTGCCTGGGAGTTACGAATTTGAAGAAACATGTAAACAACCGAGTTTGATAATTTACCCTTTAAAGACGAAGCTTATCTGTTTTATATAAGGACTCAGTGCGTACCGCGCTGTAAACACTCTCCACTTCGGTTATAAAAACCAGTCTCTTAATGTTTTATAAGGCAAAAGTTGCTGTTTGTTCTGAGATCCGTACAAAACACATAAACGCAATGTGGGCACGACGTAGAATTTTTTAATGTTGAACCTGGTGTTATGTAAAGTTACCGCTAGGCTGTAAAAGGCTAAAAGGCGCTGACCCATCATTTACCTACAGTGGTTCTGAGCCTTTTTCCAGCGGCTACCCCGTTTTCACAGTTCTTTAAACCTGAGCCCCGATACGTAATGAAGCGCCAGTTATGCAGACTAGACGTCAAGTTTGTTATTTTCCGGTTATCGTAACAAATTGGAACTGCGTTTCGAAAACTCGGCTGCCTCCATGTAAATCTCACCTCCCCGCCCGGTCTTGGGGGTCAGCCAGAAAATTTGCTTGTTTTTGCCATTTAAGAAGTTGAGGTCTTCGCTGTTCTGGGTTCTTGCGCTGCATAACAACGCAGAAGACCGAATACGTCACCTACACCACGGCGGAAGCCTGACACTCGCTCTGAACGAAGATGTAGCCGATGTTGTCCAGGAAGTCGTGAGACACTTTTCTATACGTATTCAGGAAAGAAGAGTATTTTAAAATTATTGTATTCTGTGCTGTTATTGTTTGGTATACTGTATTTGTGTATTTATTTTCATCTTTTGATTTTTTCCAAAATCCGGGAAGAGGGGGATTGTATGGGCTTACCCCCTCGCCCGGCGGCGTCTGTGCTGGTAGAACCCCGTGTTGTTGCGAAGCGTGCACTTATGCTGCTGCTGGTTTCGTGGTTGTCGAAGTAGTTGAAACAAGAGCGCATTGAAGACAGTCTTATACGTTCAGTAACAATGTCTGCAAGTGCTGGACAGTCCTCGAGCTCGCGGTCACGGCGTTGAATTTCCGAAGGGGAAGAAAACCACGATTTAATAACTCTGCTATTTGTCATTTTGGTCTTTTCCTTTTTTTTTTAATTTGTGGTGTGTCAGCAGCGGCAAATGTGAAGGGTGATTTGACCAACGGAAAGAGTTTGACATATCGCAGACACCTGTAAAACTCTGCTCAGAATTGAGCAGATGCACTTGCGTCTTTCAGACCGTAGCTCTTTTTCAGTCCTCTGATACATTCTTCTTTTCAAGACCAACGGCAAGATCTTTTTAGTGATCTTTAATATTCATACATCCAGGGCAAACGCGTGTGGCAGGTATCGGATTTGAGCAGCCTTCACCTTCGCTGAATAAATTGGAGAAATTATTTCCTTTCTTCACACACGACACGCCTACGTTCTGAATTTGCCTTTGGAGCGTATAACCTCTGCGTGACACAGCATTGATTCCCGAGCACAGCTTGTCGAGAATTATTGAATTTAAAGCACTGTATTTTACAAAACTTTTCATCAGGAGTGACGAGTGCATGTTTTTGTTACAAACTTGTTGCCGAAATTTTCGCACCCCACGCCTGTCGGATGTATGTCAGCAGCAGTTCAAGGGCTACGGTTTTTTGTCAAACCTTCAAACACAGTTCTGCATCCCAACATACGTTGCAAACTCCACACCATTCGTTGCTGTGTTTTTACAACACCCTGGACACTTTTCTAAATCTGCCTTGCAGTCATCGTAGTTTTTATTGGGGTGCAAAGCACATGCATTTCTCCTGTCGTTTTTGTGAGCGGTATATGGCGTAAACCAGGGGCTGAGCCGTCGTAGAATTGCAATGCCTGTTGTCGTTGTAAGTTGTATGTTGAACCCACTTGGACAGTTTTTGATGTCATCAGCTACTTGGGGTAAAAACCACATGACTTGTCTCGAGTTCTTCGCCAAAATGCCGTTTACAAACAGGCTGTTTGTAATTTGGTTAAGGAATCACTTTATGTCTGGACACTGGACGTATCGCTTATGAACTGTATCTCCTGTCAGGGCACTTCAAATATAAATACCATCGATACTAAAGAATTTGGCCCACCGTGGCACCAGGTTTTGTATCTCAGCGTAGAAGAAATCGGTATCTGTAGACAGGAGGTGACAGCTTACTTTGCGTCGACGTCTTTTGCATGTCCCTTGCTACCTTGCAAGATGGAAATCCCAGGGCTACGTGGAGATGTGATGTGTGCCGTCTGCTACCTGTGTGTCGTGTGTACAGTGAAGTCAGAGTAAATTTCTCGCTATCAAGAGAGTCTGTTACCTTATTTTGTAAACAAGACTGTAAGCGCAAGACAGTTTTTTGTTTTATTTACACGTGTAGAAAGCGTGTATACCGAAGACCTTTGTTGATTGTTCAGTGTACGAGTGCAGAAGTGTACGTATGGCGTCCGATTTTGTTTAATTATGTCGAAACATGTAAGAGTCACGGGGAAGCATTGTCGGACATACAGTATGTGTTTTGCTGTTCTGTACCGGCCTTGTTCGGAACATGTTCCGCTGCGATAAATATTAATCGAATTAGATTAAAGAATGCCCAAAAGTGCATGTGAGTGTTCATCAAGAATGGTCGCTGAACGTGTACAATCTAAATGAAAATCCGTGTTAACGGTTTTGTGATTCTTTCATGCGTTCAGGTAGACGGGCATCGATTTAATAGATGCTTGCGGGGGGGTCCGAACGCACCTGAAATGACTTATTCAGGATGTGAGTAAAGCCTTATGTTGGCCTGGTTTTGTTTGGCCGCACAGCGGGTACGGTGCAACAGTGGGCATTGTGTTTGATCAGATAAAAAGTTTTCGTGCGACGAACAACTTGGCTGCTGTGTGCTGGCGCAGCGTTTCTGAACCATTGTTTGGTGACGTGAGTGTTTAATGTGCCATGACATTTTGTATTCAGATGTGTTTCGACACATCTAACAATAGTTTCCGAAGTTTTATAATAGCAGCGAGAACTTGTTCGGTGCTGTTTTGCCATCAAATGAACCGGTGCCGCAGTTTATTTTTGGAAGTGTGTGTCACTCATTGTGTTCGTTGCACGCGGAATAGCCATTTTTATCGTAATATTATGTATTCGTCGTCATTTATTATTTGTTCCGGCAGTGTTGCCAATCTGTTAAATTGATTCTTTCAACTGATTTGCATAAAACGGCATGAATGAAAAAGGGTTTGTTTCCACGCAGTGAAGGCGTGTGGCGGGAGCAGGTGTATAGCTGTACCCGTTCTTAACTTCGGCGCTAGACTGCGGTGACTAGGAAGGGTGGGTGGGCCCCATAGCCGTTCTGGACGTTTTTGAGAATAGAAAAGCCTGTTTCCCCAGCCGGGAATCCAAACTTGGATCGTCCGGCCCGTAGCCTAGTCACTGTATTGACTATAGCAGTTAAAAGCTTAAAGAATTTTGCAGAAAAATATGAAGATAGAAACGCCTACGCAGACGCGCCCATCCTTGCGATTGTGATACACGATGTGATGTGCGGTTAGGTGTTCAGCTGCAGGTTTAATGTGCCGTTAGGTGTTCAGCTGCAGGTTTAATGTGCCGTTAGGTGTTCAGCTGCAGGTTTAGTGTGCCGTCCTGTCGGACAGTTTGAGAAACACTATTCTGGCTCACGGAATTTCCCCACTTTGACGCAAGTACTTTATACTGTGGATTTTTGCGCGTCGTTAACATGTCCTCTCCTCTTTTTGCACGGTCGATACGTGGTGAAACATTTGTAATAACTGGTATTCGGTGTTGGATCATGCAAGCATGCACATATATGATCCTAGTGCACGGGCAGGTCTGGTTTAAGACATTTCTCGGGCCATTACAGAAATAATTTGTGGGCTGTGCCTAAGCACAGTCGTTTACTGACAGTGCATATGCAGCAGCAGACAATATTTGTTCGATACGATATGTGTAACACATCCAACGTTTTCGAGGGGGCTGCGTGCATCCGCATAGAATGTAGCAGCCTTAAACCAGACCTGGTGTGCTTGGTGCTTGGAAAGTTTAGAGTTATTTGGATTAGAATAATGTTAAACTCAGGGCTGTGGAGTCGGTACACAAAAGCTCCGACCCCGACTCCTCGACTTTTAAAACTCCGACTCCTTCATAAAAGCTCAATATGTATTAATAACGGTAAACCTCTAAAACGTTTCATCACCACCACGTGAATCATCTGGCTACTGATTAGACTTGTAACCTACATTTAAGTGTAAGTCTGATGGCTAGTGTAGCTATCGGGGCTCTGGGGTTGCAGTAGCTGGATAACATTTTAGACTGAGGTCGGAGTCGGAGTCGGTACATTTTTACCGACTCCGACTCAACCTAAAATTCCTTCCGGCTCCGACCCCCCAGCCCTGGTTAAACTGGTCCGTCTGCACGTGTAATTGTGATCAAGAAAGTGGTAAAGGGTGCGTGTGTTTGGATTTAAATAACGTGTTTATGCTGTTCGTGGCCAAGGGTTGGGCAGAGGGGTTGAGGAGGGGGGGCTTAACTGCGGCAGCCGTTTCTGCTATAATCTCCAAGTAAACACGGAGAATATACTTCACTGCGAACAACAGTAGCTACTGCAAATTATAAATGAGCCTGCCCCCCTTAATACTCGTCGAGCTGCACGCTGCACAGAACAGTGTTACACATGTCTGTAGAGTGGGTAGCAGGTAGCGGCTTTTTGCTGTCCTGCTTGTGTGGGATTTTTCGAAGTAAACGATGAAACTGGTGTAGACTTTGTGTTCGGGTTGTACAAATCTCGGACGGATTACAGGATGGGTAACGATTGGCGGCGGTGTTTTTCATGATTTTCCTCCTTCTGTGCAGTCGACTACAATAGTACCCGCAGCAGACACGACTGCGGCCTTCCGGATCAGTGTTTCCTTACGAAGGTTCCGCGGAACATCGTTAGCGGTTCCGCAAGAAATCGTGGCATAGATTTGAAATACTGCGAAAAAATTCCAGACGTCCCTCGAAATATCACGGGAATGTTGGCCGGCAGTTGGCAGTACTGGATTAATCTCCGTGCGCTACCAACTGTTTTGTTTTCGGTTTCATCAGGGGGGGGGGGTGTCCCTGGGATGGGAAAAATTATTTTGGGGGTTCCTCTTTGGAGAACAGGTTGGGGAAACACCGTATGAGTTTAAGTTTTCGCAGTTAACGAACTTCCTCGTGTTTCATTCGACGTACGCCCTCTGCAGTTTAAACAGCACTGTTAAACAAGCTGGAAGTTACTCAGAGTGGCGCTGGGTCAGACATCCTTGCGAAACAATTTAGGTACTTTGAGAAGGTAACGATTGATCAGGCCCATTCCCGCCAGTTGAACATACTTCGTAGATACACTGTAGGGCCCGAGGTTGGTAGTAATAACATTTCATTCAGGCACAATCCAAAACTTTGATTTGTGTTCTCAGTGGTAGTGAATAAATACTGCTGGATTATGAATGCACTGCACTCCACTTTCTCGTATCATTTTGTAGGCCCCGTAAGTATATTGATTAGACATTTTAGAACTTTGCTTTTCGTGGAAGTCATACTGTTTGTGCTGTGTGTAGAAGGCAAGAAGTGCTGAAAGGCGCGGGGGTATTGCAACAGGTTAACGGTAGCTGCCGTTTGGAAGAACCGAGGTAAAATATAAAGTCCAACCAACAGAACCTTAGGTTGGTTGTGAACCGCAGAAGATTGTGTCAGGTGGACTAAGTAACTGACTGACTCACTGACTAACTGCATGGAGCAGAGGCCTTCTTGAGAAGCTAACAGTTTCTCAGCTAGTAAATAAATTCCCCGCATTTTG
Organism: Coptotermes formosanus; assembly: GCA_013340265.1. NCBI lineage: Eukaryota > Metazoa > Arthropoda > Insecta > Blattodea > Rhinotermitidae > Coptotermes > Coptotermes formosanus. The sequence goes on from BLKM01000721.1 coordinate 474,043, forward strand.
TGGAACCCGGAGGTTCATTACCGCATTCACAAGAGCCCGCCACCTGTCCCTATCCTGAGCCAGCTCAATCCAGTCTGTACCCCATCCCACTTCTTGAAGAGCCATTTTGATATTATCCTCCCATCTACGCCTGGGTCTCCCAAGTGATCGCCTTCCCTCAGGTCTCCCCACCAAAATCCTGTATGCACCTCTCTTTTCCCCCCATACGTGCTACATGCCCCGCCCATCTCATTCTTCTCGATTTGATTACCCGAATAATATTTGGTGATGAGTACAGGTCATTAAGTTCCTCGTTATGCAGTCTTCTCCACTCCCCTGTCGCCTCGTCCCACTTAGGCCCAAATATCCTCCTCAGCACCCTATCCTCGAACACCCTCAGCCTTTGTTCCTCCCTCAGTGTGTAAGTTGGACTTTATATTTTATATGAGTTCTTCTTGACTTGAAGCACACCGGGATGGGTCACGTTAAAACTGCCGTTTGACATTAATCTCAAATAGAACGTCATCCAAGAACCAGCCTTCCGAATTTTCTATTACACTCAATTTTCGATGTTGTGTGTGTCGCAGCGTAAGGTAATTTAATTATTTCTGTACCGTACAGTACGACGTACGGCTGTGCGCAGAGAACTTTGTGCTGTCGGTTAAACACAACTTGGCACCTGCAGTAATTGAACAGCAGGACGAATAACGGGTGCAAAGTTGCAGAGAACTGGCTTATAAACTGTGCTTCAGTTTCCAGTGCAGCTTTCTTGTCTTGTTCGTCGTATTTTAGTTGTTGTAGCAGATTCTGCCAGTGATGTCACGTTTCTGTTTAGGTCAGAGTGTCCCTTAATATAGCCTGTATCTCTCTGGAAGTGTTAGCCACTTTTTGTACGATTTGTCGCTTTAGCAGTGAACTCATGTAAGATATTCATAATTCCATTTTGTGTGCTTCACTAGAAGAAATTAGCTATAAGTTTTATGGGCTGGTGTATAAGTCTGGCTGGATTTATTGATCAAAAAACTTGACATTGCATTAGCGAATATATGGACTGATAGAGTACAGGAGCGGGGGGGGGGGGGGGTGTTCACCGCTGTAGTGCCCGTTCTGTTCCCCGCCCACCGCTTCTTTCGATTTTACGTTGGCCGTGGTGGACTTATATTGCGCAAACATAATTGCACTGCAGATATCACACTGCACAGATAAAGTAGTTTTGCTTGCATTTCTTTCGCGATATGTGTGTTAAGGGATTTAGCATGCTTTAACCGTCTAAATACGAAACGCGTCTTATTTAATATAAGGACTCAGCGCGTACCACGCAGTAAACACATTCCGTCTCAGTTATAAAAACCAATTTGTTAATGCTGCTTAAGCCAAAAGTCAATGTTTGTTCTGAGAGCCAGACAAAACGCGTAAACTCGATGCGAGAAACATTCAGAATTGATGAATGTTAAACCTGGTGACAAGTAAAATAACCGCAAGGCTTTAAATGGTTAAGTTAGGTTCAGTCAGTCAATCCTAATGTGTAATTTTAAAACATGTTTGGCACATTGGACATGTTGTTGGTGACATCACGAGCACACAGCAGTCACTGATTGTGATAGAATGTGCCACTCCTGTGTGCGTGTCATCTCCAGTGGATGGACAGCACTGGTTACACGAACTGTCTGTACGTCAAAAAGAATTCAGAAATAAATCGCTGACGTTGTTAGCCCCATATTGTGTAGCCAGTGCGAAGATGACACCCAGTTTCGCTGCCCAGCCCTTCTCCGTCTTCCACTGCCTATCTACAGAATCGAACGTACTTGAGGATAACTAGGGTAATGAAAGATGCGAGGCTGCAGCAGCAACAACCAGGTTCTGTATTTCAGTGACAAGGGTGGCAGGAGGTGCCTTGCGGCGGGGGTTGTTCCCATAGAAACGCCAGGATGTTGTTGCCATCGTAACGGGTTACAGCAAGCAGCAGGATCGCGATCCGACCCGCAGCGATCGACGAAATGCACAGCCTCATTTCTGTGTGTGACTCTCTTGCGTTTGAGAATGCAATGCTGAGGGGAATAGTAGGGCAGTAAAGGGAACCAGAGGAATAAATTTTCTTTACGGGGAGCGTCATCTCATGTACTTTGCGCATGCGTATGTTTTCTTCGTCCGGTAATTTTTAATGACATATCGATGGTGGGATGCGAAAACGTGCAGCATGCGTGAGGCTGTGATAAATTTATACGGCATGTTAGAAAACGCCAAGCTAAACCTAACGGAGTGGGTGGGTCTTTTAAAATGTATGTCAGAGTAATAGTATGTGCAAGGGATGGGCATGGATTTGTTTGAATTAGAATACGATTCCGGGAGGACTTCTCGCAATGTAGTGCTGTCTTTTTTCCATAAAAGTAGGAAATTTATTTTCACTAATTTAGTAACTATACAAGGCATGTTGTATACCACGATGTTCGTTTTTTTTCTGTTCTTATTGTATCTTTTGTTGATGTTTTGGAAACTTTTTTTTTTCAAATGCTGTTAGATCTAGGTGCATATTATTTAGAGCCATTTAGTGACGATTGTATTGGAGGCAGCAGATTTTTCCGAAACGTCCGTACACTTCTACCACGCTACGCGGCGTCGCATTCTAGAAGACAATAGTTTTGATTGTCAGTACTTTGAGAACCTGAAAGCACTCGATCTAAGTCCGGCATTGATTCTTTCACATTTGTGCTGCTTCATAGGTAATTTCAGAAAGAACATGCAGCAGGAGGTTAGGTGTGTGTGCGATAAACGTTATCCTTGAAATTCTGGCGCTTGGCACAGCGGCAGTTCATCGGCCGTCTTTTTACTGGGGCGCCCCCCCCCAAATCACATGTTACAATAACGGTAGGTTTCCTTTCAGTCCATTTTATTTGTAAACAGGTTCCTCTGCACAGTACTGCTTGACCAGTTACGGTTGTCGTTTGTATCCATTTTTACATCCGCGGTATTTGGTTTTATGTATCAACGGGCAACAAAATTGGTGGTGCAGGAGTGACTACCAGCGCCACCGCCGTCGTCGGCATTAAACTTGCTTATCTGATTTTAAAGTCTTACCTAAGGAAGCTGGTAGTTTAATTGGTATTAGTGTGTGTACTGAACACCTATCTGGTCTTTTAGACATTTGATTGCGTGCTCCTTGTGTTTACTGAGGAAACAGACAACTTGCCTTGTGACGATGGTTAACAACGGCCGCTGTTCTGTTAACCGCACGCAGTTTTCCTTGCCAACCGCACTGGTTTCCAGGAACGTAACCGCGAAGGGGGAGGATTTGCTGTTCATTGATATTACCATTGACGGCTGTCCATATTTGCATGTCTGTGTGTGTATATTCGATATTACACGTGTTTCAAGCACGTCTCGTTCTGTATCGGTGGTGGGCTACACTCTCACTGTCTGGATTGGTGTTTCTTCGTTCAGGAGCGTAATTGCCGTGCCTATCATGCAGGACTAGTGTCGTCAGTGCATAGTCGTTGTTCCATTGAAATGTTGAGTTTACTTTAACCTTTTAAAGCCTAGCGGTAACTTTACGTACGACCAGGTTTCACATTAAAAAATTCTACGTGGTGCCCACATTGCGTTTATGTGTTTTGTACGGATCTCAGAACAAACAGCAACTTTTGTCTTATAAAACATTAAGAGATTGGTTTTTATAACCGAAGTGGAGAGTGTTTACAGCGCGGTACGCACTGAGTCCTTATATAAAACAGATACGCTTCGTCTTTAAAGGGTTAAACCTCGTTTAGTGATTCTGAACAGAAGGCTAACAGGTTTTGCCATTTGGCTCTTGTTTATTGGGTTACGACGCCATAAAGAGAGTCAGTGCTGCGAATATAATAAATTCTCCACATGCGCTTCTCTTCTGGTAAATGTCAAGCATCAGATCGAATCGTATTAATAGACCAATGTAGGGGAACACTCTTTCCACCTTACCTGTTGGTACCGCACCAACAGGGGGCGTCCCACGAAACTGACTTTACTGGTAGTTGTACCACTTCGTGCTTAGAATCGAATCTTGACAAATTGCCCCGTCAGTAAGATGTGCATGGATTTTGTGTAAAACATTCCGATGTATATGTAATTAATTGCATGATAAGAAGTGGCTCATAAGGACACCAACAAAAAGAAAAGTTGCTGTGCGTGTTGTCTATACACGAAGTGCATGAAATGAACGCATAATGCGTGGGCCATGTCTGTCTATCCGTATATTTCGTCTCTAAAACTGTTTAGCGGAGTGCGAGTAAATTTGGTACTGGGGGTCTGAAACATTGTTACCAGGCGTTCGGTTTTGGTTCGTGTCGGCCCGTTGAACTGCGTATTTATCTCGGAAACAAAATCGAACGTTTTACGCAGTCCAAGTTATATAGATCTGGGGTGCTCGTACAATCTGTATTTCGAACAAGTTTTCGACGCGTTGAATACCAATACAATAAAATGTATTCTTGGCATTGTGCTGTGGGATATTGAGCAATTTGACTACTGTCGAAACATTTTTATATCTGAATAAATGTATACGGAGGTCGTTGTGGTAAGCAAAATACCGTGCGAAAAATGCGTACTCCTGCGCTGTTGGTCGGACTGCTCGCTGTAGTCCTCTTTCTTGTATTCTTTGATAAAGTGCATTCATTTAACCTTTTAAAGCCTAGCTGTAACTTTACATACGACCAGGTTTAACATTAAAAAATTCTACGTGGTGCCCACATTGCATTTATGTGTTTTGTACTGATCTCAGAACAAACAGCAACTTTTGCCTTATAAAACATTAAGAGACTGGTTTTTATAACCGAAGTGGAGAGTGTTTACAGCGCGGTACGCACTGAGTCCTTATATAAAAGAGATACGCTTCGTCTTTAAAGGGTTAATGTTCAACATCCCCGTTGACATATGTTTCAGTCTCACAAAAAATCGGTCACAGCTAACTCTATTTTTATCTCTTTATTTGGAGACTTGAGCTACAAGTTTCGGCCTGTTATGGCCATCATCAGGCTACTCTAAAAAACATGAACATTCAAATTCTACTTTCAGAAAGGGAAGGCCTTCCTGTTCGCAATGAAGTTAAAATATAAGGCCTCCCCTTTCTGAAAGCCGAGTTTCGGTGTTCGTGTTTTGTAGAGCAGCCTGATGATGGCCATAACAGGCCGAAACTTGTAGCTCAAATCTCCAAATCAAGAGATATAACAGAGTTGGCTGTGACTCATTTTTTGTGAGAAAGTGCATGAAGTTATGCGGAACAACAAACTCCTTGCTTCCCCTAAACGAGAAATGAACCGCATCACGTTGAAATGCGTGCAGGGAAGCGGGGTGAGTTTGATTTCGAAGTTTACTGTAACAGAATGGCTGATATTTCAGTTCCCGTCACTTAGCATAAGAGGCCCGCTGTTGCTTGACACTGGGAACTGGAATAAAAGGATTTTTGAGCCTGTGCCTTTATTTATTTTTCGCTGGTGCTGAAGGATATCAGCATTTATCTTATAAACCCCTGTATGTGGGGTAAGAGATTTTTTGGAGTCCCAGAAGTGGGCCGGCATGTCCCTTGAGAAGAGCCATTTGTACTTCAGAAATTGTTGGGCTATTTAAAGCCGTATTTGTGGTTATATACGTTGTTAAACGTCGAGTGATGGTGACTAGTGGTACAGGGGGAGGGTGTGTCTGTTTTACGGCATAATTCAGGCATTTATCAGAGGAGGAGGGGTTTAGGAAAGTAACTGGAAGTGCCACGGTGATATTCCTCAGGCAGACGTTCGAACCGTACCTCCCTCGTGCGAATTATCATGGTGGAAGTTTAATTTGAAGTGCATTATTGAGAAAATAATGCATAGCATTAATTTAATCCGTGACCGAATAATTTAGTTCATGTGTGAAAACGACTTTTGTGAGACGGACGGCTTTATTTTTAGTATAAATATAAAACTGAACCAGCCCCAGAAGAAGCCAGTGAACGAAGAACAAGCGGTTTGCGTTTTCAGCCGAACGTGAACAGTGTCAACACTGCATGGTTATGTCCTTGCCCATTCTGTGTTTGTTTCTTGAGCAGTAACCTCGAGCGGCGAGGCTGCGGGTTGAACGACCGAGGAATTGGGGTTAGAGTAACAGATTTTTCTTTACTGCACAGCTTCCAGGCAGTAGAGTGGGGTCCTCCCATCCTCCTGTCCGCTGGGTACCAGGGACTCCTTCCCCGAGGCGCGAAGTTGTACCTGTTTCCCCCCCCCCCCCGGCCCCCGCTCCACCCATATGGCTTCATTGCGTGTGTCGTATGAAAGCATAGGGACAGCGGTACCTTTCTACTCCGGAACGTGACCGCATAGCAAAAGGTGGTGGGTGTGTCGTACGTGAATGCCAGCTTCCCGGTAGACATTGTGGTTACGGTCGGTAATCTAACTGCCCCTTCCTGAGTGACAGGAAACTGTTGTGGCCGGTAACATTGTAATCCAACAGCGAATACAAGTCTGTCTGTCTGTCTGTCTGTCTGTCTTTTTTCTTTCTTTGTTTCTGTCTCTAGCTCCCTCCTTTCGTGTCCATACTTTAGTTAGTTCTATTCGTATGGTTTTGTTAGTGTGTGGCACATCTTCGTGTTAGGGAGGCCCCTGGTTCGTTCCTCGGCCCAGAAACGGACGGTGCTGACTCGTGTTTTTAGTTGCTTTCTGCAGTTCACCCAGATTAATTCGGCGCTTATACCGTCAAGTAGTCCAGAGCCACTTTCCTTTACATACACGGCGTCCCTTTTATCGTCATGGTATGTCCCGGTTGATGCAGGCTTTCTGTGAGATAGAGCTGCCCTGCTTAGGGACACGATAAAAGGGATAACGTGTATTCTCCAAGCAGTCACAATAATCGTCTCACTCGACGCCACGTAAACTGTGCGCTTGGGAAAGCTACTCCAGGAACTCTACTGTTTCCGCCGACGAGCTGGCGGATTGCAGCATTCCTGCGAAATTCTTGATTAGAACTTTGGTCGTCGGCCTGACAGCTCTTCCTTTTTGATACTTGTGGCGCGGGTCGCAGCCGAATATAGTGGTTTGAAATAGAGTAGCTGATGCATTTATGTCGTATGCGCTCTCGGGTTAAGTTTTGTTGCGTGTTCCACCTTGGAATTTATCTTGACACGCGGTATGTAATGTACGTATAGGGGTTGGGCTTATAATAAGACAGAAGAAACGTGAAAAACACGGACAGATATCCTCGTGCCAAAGCAGAGTGCTTAACGCATCGCATCACGTGTATGTTGTAACCAAAACTGCTTAAAGTGTTCCGCCGTTGTCGTATCAACTGTAGTCTGGGTTTGTCGGAGGTTAGGGCCCACATTTCGAAAACTCGTTCACTTATAATGCACGTGTGATGTTCAGTGCAAAACAGTGTAGTTCTTTTAGACTTGTGGGTGTATCAATGTTTCTCAGATTGTCAGATCTGTCGATTTTTCTTCCACCTCTCTTCAGCTCTTTTGCTTTCTTCCCCTCTTTTTTTTTCAGATATGGGATTTCAGATTCCCGCCAGGCATTTCAGTTCTTAGTGCCCATGTGTTGTTGACTTTGAAAGCACGCAAAACCTGTGAATTGAACCACTAACAAGCTTCGACTTGAAATCTTGTTGAATCGGCAGCTGAAGCGGAACTGAGTGCCGATATTACACGTGTCCCGTCAATTAGTTGTCTGTCCTGGCAGCCCCTGAGTGTCTGCAACAGATGACCAGCAGCATGTCACAGCGTTATTACGTGTTATGTTTTGGTGTCGTGTTTGTGTTTATGGTCTTACGGATCATGTAGAAGTGTACTAATATGCCTTCTTAGCATAAAGTAGGCAACGTCAGATGTCGTGTAACTACGTCGTGTCTGTACGTTCGTGCCTTTGATGTCCGAAACCACTTCACGCGTTTTGCCTGTGAAGGAATTGCACGTAAAGTTATGTAACTGATTGCATTTCCGTCCAGTATACCTCCAACTTTACAAGAAGTTAAAATCAAATTTACTTTTCTTCAAACGACCATCGGACAGTGACATTGATTTTCGCATAAAATGAAAATGATTTTTAAAATCTGCACCATACATTTGAAACACTGTAGTATTGCTGGTATTAGCAGTGTTCATTGGCTTTACAGTAGATTTGTGTCTGAAACAAATGAACATCAAAACCCCCAGGTTAATGCGAAATGACCAAGAGCACACATGCTGCACGAAATATTATTTTAAAAAGCCTAACACTGTTAAATTTTAATTATATTCCGCAACACACACGCACTCACGCACGCACGCACACAAAATGCCCCAGCATGTGAGTAGGCTGTCCAGTAAAAGTGTTGGCGTCATTACGTTGCGAACTTGGATGACATTGCCGTGTTCTGACAGCTGCAGTCGGCGGGCGGGCAGCCGCTGTTGCATGTTTCGTGTTTTATGGGATTTGTACGTGAGTTCAGAACTTCGCTGTATGAAAGTACGTACAGAGATCGCGTGCGTGGAGCAAAGGGCAGAAGAGAATATCCGGACTTAAAAGCTGCCTTTGTTTTTGTTGCATTTAGAAGATACGCTGCTCCATGTCCCTAGCTTACAGCATTTGACATGGGTCACACGTCAGGCAAAGGAGAAATGCTGGCAAGATGTTTGTCGGAAAGGTTTTGTAAGGAAGAACCCGCTTCAGAGGCATAGTTTGGAGGATAATATTAAAGTAGGTGTTAGAGAAATAGTGTGTGATTGTTGAACTAGATTTAACGCACGCAGGATGCAGTCCAATGGCGGGCTTTTGTAGGTACGGTACTGACCCTTCAGGGTCCGTGAACGAGAATTTTTTTACAGCTGGAAATGTAATATCAGTTGCTAGAAGGAAACTGCACAACGGAATTGGACGGTGTTGCGTCATACGGGACGAAGCTGTACCAAGCAGACATACGCACGTCATTTTTAAGCTGTGTGAGGAAGTTACGTGTATACTGAGGTGTCAGTACATCATAAAGATTTTTGCATTACGAAGTTGTACGAAGGCTGAGATAGCTGCGTGCCGAGACCAGAGAAGACAGATAACAGATTGGTTTTGTGGGCTCATCAGGTCGACCGTCTGAATGTGGCAGACACATTATCTGCAACACGAATCGCTTTCTGATCGGCGCCATCGCACAATGACGCTGCTGCAGTGACTGCGCGTTTCTTTTTCCTGTGTCTTATTCATATTTTCTTCTTTGTGCATTTATTTTTTGCCTTTCATTTTTTCGTCATTCTTCCTCTGCTTTATGTATTCTTTTTGCCCCCGTGTTTTTTCTTCTCTTTATTTGCTCTACTTTCTGTGTTCTTCGTTCCAGTTTTGACGCTCTGTGAATAGTACCGTATGCGTTCAGTCTTCAGTTACGTCGATATGGTAGCGAGCTGCTTTATCTGACTTTGCATTTTAACCCTTTAAAGACGAAGCGTATCTGTTTTATATAAGGACTCAGTGCGTACCGCGCTGTAAACACTCTCCACTTCGGTTATAAAAACCAGTCTCTTAATGTTTTATAAGGCAAAAGTTGCTGTTTGTTCTGAGATCCGTACAAAACACATAAACGCAATGTGGGCACCACGTAGAATTTTTTAATGTTAAACCTGGTGGTACCTAAAGTTACCGCTAGGCTTTAAAAGGTTAATATACTTCAGCCCCGAAGAGGAAACTGTATTATGCCTTTTAATCACGTTTCCGTAAGAGGCATGTGACAGACGATAAACGGCTGTACTCATAGACCTCTACAAACAGCGTACGATTAATGGCCGCCCAGTATCGCTCCTCTTTAATGCCCAGACCTTAGTAACTGGCAGCATGTTGGCTGTGTGAACTTACGAGGTCAACACTAGCGCCAAGGATCCTACAGTTCTTGGTGATGCTGAAGTATGCAGCGTTTTTCAGGGTAATGTGTACACCGAAACGGGTTAAAGGTGGCGACAGCGTAAAATATCTCGGCACCTGAAATCACTGTTCATTTGTCGTGTAAAATATTAATGGATGCGTTTTACAGGGTGGCGCAGAGCCAAGGAACACATTTTGATGTGCGATCATTTGTTTGATAGCTGGAGAACATTGATATGAAACACGCCAGTTTTATGTTCGCATAATGCAGTTTTATTGTTTGTAGTGGGGAACTCGTATGAAGGTGGCGTCCTTGGCTTGGAGCGCACTGTCTTGGGCGATCAACAGAATTATCAAAAACCGTGTGCAACAAATTTTGGTCTTGATTGAGGAGAGCGGTTTCATTTGGAAATGCACATTTCAGCTCCTGTGTTGTGTGTGGGCAGTTCTGTGTACTCGTTCTTTGAGATATCCCCACAGAAAATAGTCTGGTACCGCGATGTCCGGCGAACGTGCTGGCCACGGGATGTCCGAATGATGAACCTCATTTCGTAGTAAAAACGAACAGCTGCAGTTCTGTGCGCTACACTCCACCTGCCCGTTGCGACTAAATGGGTGTTAAAATGGCATCGAGTCGTCTCTTGATTGCTGTGTTGTCACATACCCTACTCCCACCACTTGGACTGGAGGGCGCCCTGAAATGTGTCCGTTGGCTCTGTGCCACCCCTGTGTAAAGGTCTGTGCCAGTCGGGGGGAATATTGTGGGCCATAGTGTTTGGTAATTACTCTAGGCAAAGAAATAGTCTGCTTAATTATGACTGAAAATGGAGGTATAGCTCCATTCACTGTTAAGCTCGGCATTAAGTCAAAGTGCTGAGCTTCACTGTTCGGTCCTTTTTTTCCCCCTGGAGGAGGAGGTTCCGGTGCGTATTGGGTACGAGGTACTGTGGGCCACAGCTGGTCTCGACGTGGCGGCGGTAGCGAGCAGCATCCCTGCTCGCTCCAGGAATCGATCCCCGGTCGTCCAGTCTGTAACGGGTCCCTGCTAACTAAACTGCCCGATTGTTACTCGGCAGGTCAACCAGGTTCTGTTGTATGGAATTGGAGTGTCCATTACCTTTGCCCAAAAAAAAAGCGACATGTCGAATTCTGTCTTGGGCTACTTGAATCTAGTTCACAATTTGTACACAGTTTGTCTAAGACCTGTTTTAGTATCCTCCCATCTATGCCTAGGTCTTTGATATATTTCCATGAAAATATTGTAAACCGTTTCTCATCTTCGCCGTTCTTACTGCACACGTGCCGCCCCCATCTTTCGTATTCAGTGGTCAGTACCGTTACGGGAAGAGTAGAATTGTGAAAGTTCCTGTTAATATTGGCTTCTTATCCACACCTGAGTCTTTCGAACAACCTTTTTTTTTTTTTTCATGTTTCCACACCAAACCCTGTATGCATTTGTTTTCTCCCCCACACATTCCATATGCCCGCCCCATCTCATCCCCCTAGTCTGATAACCCTAATGATATTTGGTGCGGAGTACAAATGACGAGTCTCCTTACTGTGCAGTTTTCTGTATCCTCCTTGACTTTATGGCTTTTAGGCACAGAATGTTCTCCTCAATATCCTGCTCTGGAGCACTCAAGTTGTGTTCTTCGCGTGTGAGAGACTGATTTTTGCAAAAGGGCAAACTTGTAGTTCGTCTTACACTTGCGAGTTCTAAGGCGGATCAGACCAGCGGTAAGTAAATTGTGGCAGACTGTGCGTGAAGATAGAAGTCTCCCGAGACAGGGTCCGGCCGGAGACATAATTCCTGAGACAGGGTCCGGCCGGAGACATAATTCCTGAGACAGGGTCCGGCCGGAGACATAATTCCTGAGACAGGGTCCGGCCGGAGACATAATTCCTGAAATGGCAGTCTTTCATTCTTCGAAAACCAGTTTCATCCAGACGCTCAACAAATCGACACTAGGAAGAGCATTTTATTCATCAGAAAAGCAGATGCGTTGAGTGGTAAATAACGTCATTCTCTGCTTGGCATACAAATACGACCCGGCACACGTGGAGAGAGTAACTTTTGAAACCGTGACTTTGAACCTTCTGTAAGTATTTCATGGAGAAGTCTTGCTGAAGCTAACTGTCGCCCAGCTGCGTAAATTCCTTCGCCCTGTGGATATTCATTAACTTTTTCACAAGAATCCGCCACTGGTTGCTGCCCTAGGCCAAATGAATCCTGTCCACATTCTCCCACCCTACGCTACGGGTCGCAAGGTGTCTTTTTTCCTCCCAGTTTCCCGTCCAACACCGGCTGCATTTTTTTTTGTCTCCCGCACGCCCTACGTGTCCATCTGCATGTCGTTCGTCATGTGAACACCCTGACAGTATTTTGTGAAGCGTGCGAGTTACGAAACGTTGTCATTCGCAGTTGTTCCCTTGATGATCAGAGGCGGAGTTTTACACTCAAACAAA